>JAXIVH010000018.1:5196466-5291521 GCA_036785325.1 Urophycis tenuis | reverse complement strand
GTACGTCACCTCTTAAAAGTGATGTTTGAAGGTAATTCTATTTTGGCACCTGGGCATGGAATGCTGCAGCCTCTGTCAACTGCAGGACTGGATGTACTGGGCAGCTTTAATGCCTTGGCTGTTTTTGGTTTTAACATTATCTCTGTGTTGGGCTGCATGCTCTATATGGGGTGCCGCACAACACTGGCAACTGTTTGTTTCAAACTGTAAACGACTGTGGTAGCACTGGGCAGCTATGATGCCCACAAGTACAAGGACATAGTTGCTGTCTACTGCTGACCGATGGACGCGATGCAATGCTGTTGGTGATGATGAACGAAGCCTCTAGTTGCAGAGATTGTCTAACCTGTTCAGTTCCAGAGAAACCATCATAGTCCAGTAGCTTGTCTGCCTTCAGCAGAAAGCTGATCGCTTCAATATAGAATAGAATAGAACAGAAATACTTTATTGATCCCAAGCTGGGAAATTACAATATCCAAAAGCAGCTGTGCAAGATTGTGGATCCCTGCTTCTCGATTCACCTTTCTATTTTCCCTTAAAGTAGTGCTTCCCTACCCCGGGGTCCCTTGATATGTATATAAGGTGACAGGAGATGGCTGACATGAGCTATAGATATGTGAAGATCCAAATATTTTTTTTTAAAGATCCTGTATATACAAGTGCTGTCGTACAGTAGAGCCATGCAGTTGCGTTGTCCGGGCCTTTGTCAGTACCGGCAGCTGATTGGGTAAGAGCCCTTTGTGTGGAAGCAGATGCACACAAGTTGAAGCTGAGGTGGCAAAGATGATCAGATGTAGAGTTGCGGGGCCACAGGGACGCAAGAGGTTGGGAGCCGCTGTCTTAAAGGGCCAGTAACCCCCAAAGTGACTTTACAGTGGAAAGTCCTTCTGCTTTGGTTAGCAGTTTGACTCAAATGTATAATGTTGTTAAACAGGGGAAATTCCCTGTTAAATACCAGGGGTCTGCTACCAAGAAACTAATTTCCAGAGTAGTAGCTTCTCATTGGCTGTGCATGAAGGCATTTCTAATACCTTCACAACTTTTCTTGTGTTTGTCTCTGACCACATTTCATACCCTGGGCTCCTTCTCCTGCTGAAAACAAAGCTGAAATACACCCAGCTGTTGGTCCAGCTCCCGGTGGTCAATGGTAGAAGACCCCAAGGTGACCGCATGAAAGTGTATCAATGCCATTTATTTGTGGAGCTGTGAGAGTGACAGATGCTGTGATCGTGCTCATCCCCATTCAGAGATAATTCAATATTCAATATCAAAACAGCGCAGTGTGTGTATGGTGTCATGAGATGATCATCAGACGCCATACAGGCCCCCCAGCTATCTGGGCCGGTTTACTTGAGACTTGCATGAGCGGAGGAGAGAGGTAAGCCATGATGATGTGCAGGAGCGGCAGATGGGGAAATGTATGTGTGTGTGTGTGTGTGTGTCCATATGCCAGCCCAGATGAGGCACTAAGGGACCCCGGTATGTCAGTGCCTGGGGGCTAATGTGTGATGGGGGGGGGGGAATAAGTGAGCAATTTGTTCTGTTTTCTCTAAAGTTAAAGATTTATCGCTTTGATGGGAACTTCCAACAGATGTAAAGTCCATGTTTAAGTACATGTGCACATGTTAATGGAGTGTCGGCCTATTGACACTGTGTGTTTTACATCTTGCATTGAGCCATGCACAGTGCACACAGGCTTTCTCAACGCAAGGGCGACCACCAGCAGGGTTCATGGGCTTGCTCAAGGAAGCCACACACAATATTTGGTACCAGGAGGATCAAACCACCAATCCAGTGGTTATTGCAACCAGGTCATCATTGCATTGAGAAGTTTTTGTTCCCTGCTGTTTTTTTTTTTTTTGTGTGTAATGCACTTCATGGTTAAAATAACATTTTATTTTCCTGGACATTTTTGCAGAGTTGACTGTTGACTGGAGGGAATAAAATCATCATGGTGCGAAATTGATTGATTGTATTTATTTTTACACCATGGGTAACTTATTAATAGGTGTACAGCAGGCGTGTCGTTAGGCCTGGGCATTCGAGGCTATAGCCCCTGATCTTTGTGCCGTCAAATAATTTATTTAAAAAAAAACATAATGATGAAAATTAGCAGCAAAGCTAGACGTTTTTTGGTCCAGCTTGCCTTAGCCCACCCTATCGTTTCGTCCTGAATTATTCGATATTCAAAATCCCCCCCTCCCGCTGTGGCTTCCTGGGGGGTGAACCCTCCCAAAAGTCAGAACCTAGAACCGCCCCTGGTGTATAGAGTTAATGATCAGTAACGTCATCTAATGTCAAGTAGAAGCGCACTTCCTCAACAAATTAAACTCTCACACCATCTAGTGGTAACAACGTGTTACTGATAGCTGACATTGGGCTACTTGCAGCAGCACTGTCGAAATTGAATTTAAAACGTCATTAACAAAACTGGCTCTGCTTTGTATTCTGTTGATGTTGCAGGACTGGTGGTTCTCTTGTTTCAGCAAAGAATCATGTCTGCTCGGCTGATGAGCACCTCTACTGTAGCTATCGGGGTTCGGGGTATCGGGGTTCAATACCAATACCAATACCATTAAATTCAATACCAAGTTTGAGTTGTGTGTGTATAAAAAGGCAAAAAACTATAAACAAGCAGGGAGGGGTGACCAGCTTTATTGGTACTCAATAATTGTTGTAATTCTATCTTGTCTTGTCATCAATTAAAAACCATCATGTTTCTGACTGTACTTTATGCAAAGAAAATAATTGAACTTTTTACAAAACATGGCTCAACAATGTGTTGTAGTTGACATATTTTCAGTGACATGTTCAGTAAATTGGGGCAACATGTCTGGTCATTTTGAACAAATCAATTATTGCAGGCCCTTGCTTTTGACCCTGACATTTGAGTAAATTAAAAAAAACTAAAAAAACAACAACAAAAAAAAGATATTGGCAGTTCTGTTGAACATTTCACTCTACACTGTACATGTGACAATATTTTCCTGTTAAAACCTCTGACAGCATTGTTCAGTTAACCGCAAAGCTAAACATTATCAACATATTTATCCTTTGGTTATGTTATAATCTGGGGCAGAGGCAAGATGTTGTTCTCCTTTCACAAATTTACAAGCATAAAACCACATAGCTATGAAGATTAAAATTCTAATCCAGTATTACCTCAATATCAACAGGAATAAATTGGCAGACAAACTCAATATCGTCATTATCATCATTTTCCAAATCCCAGTATCCATCTACCGGCTCCTCTTTACTGACACCCTGCTCACTGCTTGGGAATTCAAAAGGCAGCTCAAATACCTTGTTTGGATAGTCTCCCTTACGGGTGAAAGAACCTCTAAAATTCCCTAGCATAGTTTTGACTTGGGATGCGATAGCTAATGCAAACTCACAGCGGCGATGAAGTTGTGAGCTAAGGTCAAAGTTGTCTTCTAGGATCTTGTACAGCGCGAGAACATAATTATCCTTCTGGGGGTTCTCCACCAGGTATCTGTGTATCTCATAGATGACCGCCCTCGTCAGCACTTGCAAGTCCAATTTTGCACTGTTTTCTCTGTTTGAGGTTACTTCAAGGTTTATCCGCCTCTCTTTGCATAGAGGATAGCGGTCAAAATGGACAGACTTTTCGTGTTTTAACTCATCAGGCAAGAGCATCTCCATGGGCTGGTTGAACAAACTTATCTTTGAAACATGTATTCCTTTGCCATCTGGGGGGTACCCTTCGCTGCTGTTACCGTGAACAATCTTATTAAAGAACCGTTGTTGCTCTACAACTGCCCAGCTCCCAAAGGGGTTTCTTTGTAGTCTGCACCATTTCTGAAGTAATTTCATGATTTCGCTGCCGTCCAGTTTGAAGTGGAAATTGTGCTCAAGAACATCGTACATGAGCTCGCAGACAGTCCCACACAGCTTCCTGGTGAATTTACTCACTTCTAGAAGAGCCCCGTTTGTCAGGAGAAGCAAATCCACCTTCTCGTTCAGGGGCCGTTCTTTCACATCCCAAAGGTTAATCCCTAGTTTCTTACAGAAGGGGTAGGGCTCCATGCTAGGTTCAAGACATGTTACTGAGGCTTGAGTAACTGCTTCAGCTGCTGGTGAAGAACCGTTGACATCCACCACGCGATAAGCCTCAGGAATAACAACAATGGCATTCCAAAAGTCTGCTGATTTTTCAAGGTGATGATGGCTCAGATATGTCATTTTTGCGTTGACATACTGAATGAACCTGGACTGTACGTCATCCAGTGGGTCAAGTATGAAGTTGTGTTGAAAAATCTCACGGTAGAATTTCAACTGAGTTCTGGACATATGACATGCAAATTTGAACAGGTCCTTTAGCATACCATTGGTTAGTAGTTGTAGATCAGTATTTAACCTCACACCAGAGCCCACGTAAAAGTCCAAACATATCACTTTGTCTTTGAACCACCTTGCGTGGATCTCTTCGCTTCGCATTGCCCGTCGCCTCCACAGCATCAGCTTTTCCGTGGTGACGTTTTTTCCACTGCTCACATATTCCGAACACCGATCTGGAAGGGCTCCATCATCACTAACGCCTGAAACCTCAACAGCGGGTCTCTGATGACCTTCTGAAGTATGCACTAGGCCATCGGAAGTTTCTGACAGTTGTTCCATCTGTGTTTCCTGCAAGTCATCCATCTCTGTGTCCATCCAGTTATGTGTTTTGTGTCCAAAGTCACAAAACACATCATCATACTTTGGCTTTCGTTTCCTTTTGCTATGCTTTGCTCGTGATGCTGAGGCTTCGCTGTCAACGTCATTAACCCATCTCCTTCTCCATCTTCTTTTCTCATAATCATTTTTGACAAATACGCAAGGCTTTTTCCTGAAAGCCTGTCTGACTTCAAGATGAATGTTCTGGCTGTTTCTGGTACTCCTGATCTTTACAACTTTTTTCCAAACATAACGTTCATAAGTACTGAGATCAAAGTTATGATGGAGCACGTCTAAGACAATCTGGCGGTGTGTTCCGCACACCATTCTAACAAATCTGAGCACTTCAAATATTACTTGGCTGGTTAAAAAACTTGCGTTTAGTTTCAGCTTTGGTGTGTCGAAGGGTCTAATGTACAGATCCAGACCAATGGCCTCACACCGTGGGTACAAAGTCTTCACAACAGTGTGTTTTTTTGCCTTGTCTACATGGTCAATTTCACCAGCCTGGTCAGCATGAACAGATTCTGTGGCTGCACCATCTTCATGCATCCTGCTCTTGAGTGTAGATTTTACAGAGAACTCGCTCAGATTGGTGCGTGGACGACTCAAGAGCTCTGACACACCATGCAGATTGAACGTTGTTGGGTCAGGAAGCAAAAATACTTCATCTTGTCTGTAACATTTTTTGATCGACCCAATTTTATGGAATACGCGGTTTGTAAACGCATAGCGCTGTTTATCATTTTCGATGCCAGTGTCAAAATTATACTCCAGGATGTCGGCTATCAAGTACCTAACTGATTCTACTGAAGCTTTCGCAAAGTCATAGACATCCAGCACCACTCCATTTGTTATTAAACTCAAATCCAGTTTTGTCTTTCTTTCGCAAGCCACATTGAAATCCATACCAATGGCAGCAGAGTCTGGGAAGGGACCTGGTTTTCGCTTGTACGTAAATCCACTGTGAATGCGGGACAGCCAAATGTACTCAATATCTGTGCAGTTCATTTTGGCTGTTTAAAAGACCCAACTTCTTACAGAAGATATGTCTTTGGTCTCATAAGTCTTGGCAGTAAGGCGTTAGACAGCTAGAGTTTGATGTTTTAATATTAGATGCTTTCAGGCTTGTGCCTTCAACGACATTCCACTGTCACTCCATGGACCGTCACTGAGCTCATAATATACTCAACACCTAAATCATTACAGATCCATGACACCCTCTACAGCAATGGGCCAAACTCAATGAGGAAGATATGATCTAAAACTGTCTTTGGGTGAGTGTAAGCACATCCTGGACCATGGTACAGATTGCACAAATCCATCAGTTAATCTTTTAGATGAGCAGTCACCAGCATCAACTGCAGGCCTCTTCTGATCCCACAACAAGGATCCCAGTAGCAGCTTCAGAGTCTGATGAGAGAGGATAAGAAGTGTCAGGAGAATGTTTTTTTTTTTTCAATTGAGTCAAAAATACATTAGCCAGCCTCTAACCACCAACATAAATCATACCTTCACATTAGAGTCAATCGAATTTGGTTCCAACAATCTTATTTAATATAATCTTAAATAATACAGGGTCACAATATTTTCTTTGATGTGTATTTTAATAACATACTGAATCGATTTGATGAGAATCAAATGTAACCATTTTGTCATTTTGAATGGCAGCTTCAAAAAAGTGCTATTTTTAGCGGTGATGTCAGATATTCAACAATTTGAATCTTAGATTTAAAAAATACATTAACTTGATGTAGTCTTCAATAATCTTTGCCCTGTCGGTAAAATGTTCTGTAAAAAGTGTGCAACAGTGAGACATTCCTTTGGGAGATGGGGGTGCTGAATGAAGTATACCAACATTGCTTGGCTTCTGGAGGGGAAACTGTGCAAGTTATAAAATGTTGTTTTTTTGTGTAGGGGATTGAATCTTCTGTGTGCAATCCGCTTGCACACTGAAGAGTTATGTTTTGTAATAAAATAATAAATGTCCTTATTGTTTGCTTACATTACAGCGTTGTGTAATGTAAGTGGCACAAATAAGCATTAGGTAACACAATTAAACAATCTCAGGAAGAAAAAAGTCTTAGAAATGCTAACTGTGGCAACAGTGGCTGTCATATCCTACCATTTCCTAGGTACCTGGAAGACAGCATATCTGGGGGGTGAGGGGGTAGACTACAGTATACATTAGAGCAAAAGAGTGGGTGACTATGTCACAGCTTGTTGAAAGTGTGGTTACTTTTCACAACTGGACGGGGACAATGCTCACTGCAAAAGTTGTATTGCAAAATGCAAAGTTGGCAACACAAAATGTATCAAAGCTGAGGAGTGTATCATGTTTGACAGCGTTATGTTTGATAGCCCTGCAGCAGCCCACAGCTAACGGAAGCATGACTGCAACGTGAACTAAAGATGTCATATATAAACCTCCCTAGATGAAAAGGAGGCATCAAGTACTTCAGTTTAATTAATTAGCGATTTGGATAAGTTTCTGTTGGAGATAACTGGGCGTTTTTCACTCTCTTGGTTGACATTAGCGTAGCATTTTTACTAGCATTAGCTAACTACTGGACTTGTGAAACACGTGTGTGTGTGTGTGAAACACAAAAAAAGTTCACAAAAAAGTGGGACATTCTTAATATGTAGGGCTGTCACGATAACCGCAAAAATGAATAACCGCGGTGCTAAGAGGCGCACCGCGGTGTATGTTGAGCCACCGCCATAACCGCACGTAACCAACATGACGGGAGAGAGCGGGAGAGATGGCAGCTACACTTGTGTCAAAGCCTAATGTTACGTCTCCCCTTTGGGAGACGTGGCGCGAAAACAAAGGTAGATTTCCTCTCCTCTCCAAAGTCGCCCGCAAATACATGTGCATCTGCGCAACAAGCGCACAATCGGAGAGAGTTTTCAGTGCCGCTGGAAATATTGTAACTCCACTCCGATCATCTCTAAAACCTCAAAAGGTCTATATGCTGGTTTTTCTCGCGCGCAACAAGGATATTGCCCAGGTATAAATCGTACAGCTTAAAGCCTGTGTTTAAAAGACGGGCGCTTGTTTTTTCATTTCAGCTGTGATGTTTAAGATGCTGTTGCACTGGAAGATTTAGCGTTAAAAGTCTGATTGTTCTGAACAACAGTTCAATAAACTAAGAAGTGTTATAATATAACATTGTCATGTCTTTTTATAATTATATAATAATACGCTTTATTTGTATGTATCTATTACTATTACTATACTGTGAGTTTAGACATTTATAATTTATTAGCCCAATTAACAAAAACATTGCTAGCTTCTTAGCGTTTTATTTAAGGGGGCGGCGGTATCACCGCACACCGCGGTGTTGAGCCGCTCTCACTCACCGCAGGAGAAATTCCTTAACCGCGACAGCCCTATTAATATGTCTGTAACCTTAGGATGAAGTTAACTTTTCTATGCGCAGCATTTTTTTTTTCATAAAAAATATATTACTGTGGTTTCTTATTAGCTTGTGATTTGTGTTGCTCAGTTCTCGGTAGTACATTTTTGCTGTACTGCTAAATTGAATGTCTTAAGCGTCGGTTATGGTTCCGCGTAGTGATCATGTAGTGATCACGCAATGGCCACGCAGTTGCTTGGACACAGTCATGAGACCGTGATGGTTCTGCGTGGGGAAAACGTGTCAAAATGCAATTCAATGCCACACTGGTAGAGGGCGACCAGAATGACCATTCTGGTCATTACATACGGATTACAAGCAAGTAAAAAAAACGTTTACAGACGTTGTTATATATATACACGTATATATATATGTTGTTGCCAATCAGTCGAAGCATTTATCACACCGTGGCGGTGTTTATGAGTGGAAACCGGAAAAGCGATCTCCAGCGAATGTAGTTAGCGGACCAATCACAGCCAAAACCGCTGCGTTGGTGTTGCGTCGCCTCGACACACATCTAGGATTTTTGGGAGGTGCACGTCAGGTGCTTGCGGTGGACGCAAGGGGGGTCCGCAAGGACGTAATGGGTCCGTAAGCCCCCTAGCGTTGCATCAACGTGGAAGCATAACTTACACTTTAGCCGATCGTATTTAACGGCGCCACTGATATCACATCTCCATTAACAGCAAGGGACGTCCGCTTTAAAAATCAACATGCCTTTTGTTTCACAAAACCAAATCCAGTTTTCAAAAAGTGTTCATTTGCTGCATTTTAACACAGCGCTGGGACAGTACATTCAGGCACACCTTAAGGATAACTACGGTTCTTTCCAGAGAGTTAGCTAGCGAGCAGTTATATCATATTAGCCGATGCTATAGAATATAAGGCCAATAGTGGCATGTAATTGGTCAAATTGAAAGCAGGTACGTTAATGTCCACTGCAGATATGCAACGAACATTAACATATGCGCAAACTGTCATCCTATTGTGAAAAGTAAATTTGATGTGGGAAATCCTGATAAGCCAATGGATAGTTTTCAAGCATATAATCCATGCAAAGGTTACACAAAATTAAGCATCATCATCTATTATAACTTAAACGTGTTTAGCAGTCCCCATGGCTGAATCCATGGAGAACTGAGCACTTCCTTTTGATTCAGACATGAATGCTTACACTGCATCCAAATTAGTTCAAATCAATACAAAAAAGAATGAAGACAATGAAATGTCGCTCTGCATGCTGAATTATGCACTGCTTATAACGCTGCACGCGTCTGGGAGCATGCGCAGCGGCGAGTAAACGTAAAATCAAAACTTGTTCAGACTTGAAATGTTGTTTTAAGGCACTATAGACAAGTTATTTGGCCGTTTCCGCTTTACTTCCTAAACTTCTCCCGTCGATGCAACCCACTTCCGTTCTGGCGGGCTGGGTTTGAATTGCTAGCGAGCTCCGTTGTGCCGACAAAGCACTGACATCGCAGTGACAAAGAGGATATAGCTGCTAACAATTACAACATGAAGAAAAATGGTTCGGGAACGACGTGTGCGGTAGTTGGTTGCAAAAACTCTACAAAGCGCCTGAATGAGTGGTTAGATAGACAGTGCTACGTCCACAAACCTGCTACGAAGAGGCAATGTCCATGCGCTCCATTTACATTTTTTTGCAAGCCTGATACCCAGCGGACCACTGCCTTCCCCCAGATAAAGAGACGCAGACTTGAACCTGAGGGTAAGTTCAGCAACTTTAGCTATGAAGCTGACAATACTGTTAATGAAGAAGTTGTAATACACTAACATTGCTATCGGTATTTTGCTAAGGTAGTTGATTGTTTTGGAGATGGGACAAACAATGCCCACGATAGATACATCATTAGTGTGTGTGTGTGTGTGTGTTATGTGTGTGTGTGTGCCTGCGTTTGTTAGCCTACATCATAAATGTAATGCAAGGAGGCAGGCTGTTGTGATGATGAGTGTGCATGTGAGTGCAATGTTGTAGTTCACATTTTGCCATTGTGATGTTTGTAGTCAGAGGACTCTATGCCTGGATTAATTTTGCTCCATCCATGTTTTCTCTTCCCCTTTTAGATGCTCCCGAAACATGCACTGCCCTGCCTTACTCTTTTTGGACCTTATCATACATACACTCTTTTTCAACTTACTTGAACTCCCCATTGCACCATATGTCACCCCATACCCTGTCACTACAACCACACAGTATCAGGACAATAATATGTGTTACTCAGGTTGTTACTTAGTAGTATTTAGTATCTTCAATTATCTTATGTGTCTACAGTATAGACCCCAACTTGACAACCATGAGCAGTAGTATACTGCATGTTGTGTGTATCTATGTATGCTTGTATAGATGTGTATGTATGTGCAGTTTGTATTTATGTTTGTGTACACTAAATGTGTGAACCCTAAGCTACTTGGAAACTGAATTTCCCCATGGGGATAAATAAAGTTTATATCTATCTATCTATCTATCTACCTACAATGAATATACAGAACATCGGGCTTGCAGAAACGCACTTTATGAAGAAAATGGGTTATTATAATTATCATCATAGCATACACACTTTTAACACACAAATAAAGTTAGCTTCCACAGGATGGCAGCTGCGTCTACGATCTCCCTGCTCCTGCAACGCACGAACATCCCGCAGTTGTTACATCTCCGGAATCTGTTACCAGCACCCAAGCGTTATGCCACGTATTAATTAAGCTCCGACTAGGCTCTACCATTGCTTTCAAATAAACAAAACAGTTATGCTTGTATGACAGGACGTGATTGACTTTACTGCTGTGCAGATACTGATACGCCTCGGAGGCTTTGAGATTATCCATAGCTTTGTCTATTGCAATGGACTCTATGAAGTACGCGCAGATCTTGCTGTATGTTACGCTAGGCCAGGTCTGCACTTTGTCCTCCCAGTTCTGCACGCAATGGGGATGGGGGAGAGTAACGCCATCATCTCCAGTTAACGTTGTAGCTCCGTGCTCTCAAGCTTGCATCGCTGTGTTTACAACGGCAGAGGCTGCGAAAGACACTTCCGGCGGAAATTAAATGCATTTCTGTAGGGTTATGGCGGCTCAGTGTTTTGGCGCGGTCTATTGGAGAAAGCTACATAGCCAGGGCAGTTCATATGCGCTTACCGACATTGGACAAAACAAAGATACTGCTATGCGAATTGCTAAACACACAAGAGGGAGAGTTGAGCAAATATGATGGCTGAGCTACTTCTGGACAGAAGACAACTAACCTGGGATCTACTTGCCAACTCGTAAATCCACCGCCATTGGTCTAATACGAACCACTTATGTTGCCTGGTTTGAACAAAGCATGCAACAGCTTCACATCCTAACGTGATAGCTGATCGCTGCCGGCAAAACTACATTGGTCTTTCAACTACTTTCCAATGTTGTATCAAATGTGTTCCATTACCCAACGTTCTTTTGATAATGAAACATGCACCAGTAATGCTTAACGTCATGAGAGCGCCCTATGTTTACAGATTGTTTGGCTGTTTATGCGGGTTGATGTAAATGACAACTTTTTTTGAGAAGTATGTTGGGTGCACGATGTTGCTATTTAAAAAAACGGAGGGAGGGAAATATTCGTTTCTCCAAATGCCCGGCTATGTGCAAATGTGGCATCAAACTCAACCCTTCCAAAAGAGTAACAAAGCTATGGTCTTCTCTTCCCGTCACCAAGCATCGCGAGGTTACGCACTTCACTGTTTGGAGTGCTGCGCCCAAACAATGGCCGTAACTAAACAAGGATTATGATACGAGAAGACACATACGTGAATACCAACCAAGTTGTAAAAAGAAAGTAACCAACAAAGTTGTAAAATGAGAGCCAATGTAGTTTAGTCCCCAGCGATCCGATATGCCTTCAGAATGTGAGCCAGTCGGTGAGGCTTAAACTTAAACATCTCTCTTCTAAGGTTAGCTATGATCATGTTTAGGTATACGGTTAAATATCGGGTCTACTCGAGATACAAAGAAACCAACCTCTAACCTCATAAAGTCACATCAATACAACATAAATTCACCCCCCGGTAATTCACAATCGGTACGCAAAAGTCATTTATCCGCAACCGATAAAGGCTTTTCAGAACTAGGTTTTGCAGGACTGTAGAAGATGACCATGCTCTGAAACAGTTTCCTTTCGAGCTAGCGACAGTATAGTGATCAAGTTTCTCACAGATAGTGCATCATGTGCATGTATATATTTGCAGCTTAGGCACACATATAAATGAAATGGTTGATAAATTGTTAAACTTACCGAAAGCACATTGTTGTTCACTTCACCATGTCAGCAACGGCGTGCAGGGTCCACGTTAATGAAAGCACAGCTACCCAAAGCATGGGCCGACCAGTGCTTTGTTGATTAGTACCTTCTTCTTCCTTAGTTTTTTACGGCAGTTTGCATCCGTTCTTTCGTTGCATTACTGCCCCCTTCTGACTCACTCTCACATCACACCCACACACTATTCACCACTCACACACACACACACACACACACACACCTGACTCTACCTCTACCCCCTCCCATCCCGACTAACCTCCTAATCCCTTCTCCCCTATACTCTCCTATACACCCCAACCTCCCTCATAAATCCCAACACAACCTTTCTACCTTCCTTTATTCCTAAACTCTCTACCACTGCTTTAAACCCATTAACCCTCACTCCAATTCTCCTCAACTTCTCAAACATTATTCTCCTCTCATTTCCATACCTCACACATTCACACAACACATGCTCAACAGTTTCACTCCGCCCACACTCACACAACCCACTATCATGTTTCCCCATCAACCTCAACCCCTCATTTAAACAACTATGTCCTATTCTAACCCTAGCTACTACAACCTGCTCTCTCCTACCCCCTCCCCACCTACGTACACCCCCTACCTCTTCCTGGAGCCTAAACAAATGCCGCCCCCTTCTTTCCCTACTCCACTCGTCCTGCAACTTCCTCATCACCTCCTTCCACACTAAACTCTTCCCCTCTCCCTTCGACAATCTAACCCTATGCTCCACCTGGCCCTTCCTAGTCGCCTCCTTTGCTGCCCTATCTGCCCTTTCATTCCCCACTATCCCTACATGTGCCGGTACCCACATAAACCTAACCACTGTCCCTGCCCTTCCTACTCTATCATTAATTTCTAAAATCTCCCTTAACTCCTCATGATGATACCTCCCCCCCCCATTCCTAATACTCACTACCACCCCCACTGAATCACTACAAATTAACACCTCCTTAGCCCTACTCTGCTCTACCCACCGCATTGCTAATAGGACCCCCACTAATTCCACCCCATAAATACTTAAACTATCGCTCAATCTTCTACTAATAACCACCCCCTCTTCCACTACCACAACTGCTGCCCCTGTTACCCCTCTATCTACCTCCTTAGACCCATCTGTATAAACCATCCTATACCCCCTATACTTCTCCCCAACATACCTATAAAACTCCTCTGCTAAGTCCCTCCCTCTATCCCTCCTTTTCCTATCTAGCATTTCTAAATCCACCACTGCCTCCCTAAGCACCCACCACGGTCACTCTGGCCACACCACTATCCTCTCTACCTCTACCTCATTAACCCCCAATTCCCTAGCTACGTCATCTCCCACCCACGCAAAACTACTTCTACTCTGCCCCCTACCCCTTTCCCATCTATCCCCCATAATTTCTCTCACTGGATGCCCCTCAACCTGCCCCCTAATACTTAACCAATAATTTCCCCCTAACTGCTTCCTCCTCAAGTCCAATGGCATCTGCCCTAACTCTACCCCTAAAGCACAGTTTGGCGCTGACTTAACCCCCCCTAAACTAACCTTAAACGCTAATCCCTGCACCACATCTAATTTCCCTAACCTTGTCCTAGCCGCTGACCCATACACTACACTACCATTATCTATTCTAGCCCTAATTAATGCTACATAAATACTCACAAGCGCCCCCACACTAGCCCCCCACTCCTGTCCCGCAATACACCTCATCACATTAACCACCTTCCTACACTTCCCTACTACACTATCTATATGCTCACCCCATGTCAACCCACTGTCAAAAATAACCCCCAAAAACCGAAAACTACTCACCCTTTCCAACCTCCTCCCATACATCTCTATTCCCCTATCCTCACTAACCTTCTTCCTACCAAAAAACAACCTTACTCTTCTCCACTGAAAACCGAAAACTCCACCTAAGACCCCACCTCTCGACCCTGTCTACACCTTCCTGCAACTTCCTAACCACATACTCCACATTTCTACCCCTCTTCAATAATGCCCCATCATCTGCAAACAACGACCTACCCATACTAACTTACCACCCCCTCAAAAACATCATTTACCATTAACAAAAACAACATTGGACTAATTACACTACCCTGCGGCGTACCATTATCTATCCTAACACTATCTGATACCTCTGTCCCTATCTTCACCCTTATAACTCTATTCTCTAAAAAATCCCAACACCAGTTAAACATTATACCCCCTATCCCTAACTTATGCAATTTGATCAACAAACCCTCCCTCCACATCATATCATAAGCCTTCTCTATATCAAAGAACACCGCTGCTACAACCTCCCTATTAACCTGTGCCTTCCTAACCTCATTCTCTAAACACACCGCCATATCTAGACAACCCCTCCCCTTCCTAAATCCACTCTGATGTCTATCCACTAGCCCCCTAGATTCAACAAAATACACTAACCTCTCATTCACCATCCTCTCCATCAACTTACATACACACGACGTTAACGCTATCGGCCTATAGCTACCCGGACAACTCCCATCTTTCCCTGGCTTCCTAACTGGTACAACTAACCCCTCTTTCCAACTACCTGGTAACCTACCCTCCCTCCATACCTTATTAAACAACAACAACAACCTACCTAACCCTTCTACACTCATATTCCTAACCATAATATAACACACCCCATCCCTCCCTGGCGCACTCATCCTAGTTTTACTAATTGCCCTTCTCAACTCCCCCATACTAAACTCCCTATCTAAGTCCCCCCCAAACCTACTCTTCTTTCTTAATGCATCTAAATTACCTACTCTAGTCTCTTCCCTTCCCCGCTTCCCCTCCTCTGATAAACTATCCGAACTATGTACCCCTGCAAATGCCCTAACCATTAACCTAGCCTTCTCCTTGTCTGTTACCGCTACTTCTCCCCCCTGACTCAACACTGGGTACCCCCATTCCCTCCTAATTCCTCCCATTTTCCTAATCATTCCCCACACATCCCCTACTTTAGTTTCCCTTCCTATCGTCCCACAAAACTCCCTCCAATGCCCCCTCTTAGCTCCCCTGATAGTTCTCCTAACCACTGCCTGTGCCCGCTTGTAATCTATAACTGCCTCCTGACTATACTCCCTCCTAAGTCTCCTAAAAGCCCTATTCCTACTCCTAACAGCCTCCCTACACTTTCCATCCCACCATGGCACTACCTTCCCTTTCCTACCCCCCTTGCTTCTACAAATAGCCTTCTCTGCTGCCCCCACTATCCCCCCTACCACTATACTATTAATCCCATCTACACTCATGCTATCCTCTATCTGCCCTATCCTTGCATCACATTCCCTTCTAAACAATTCCCAATTTGCTTCCTCAAACTTCCACCTCCCCCCTACGCTACTCCCCCCCTGCTCCCCTACCCTTAGATTAAGCCTAGTCACTATTGGGAAATGATCACTCCCCATCAAACTTTCCCCCAACACTTCCCACTCACACTCCGCAGACACCTCCCTTGACAAAATAGTTAGACCTAAAACAGACTCCCTACCCGTGCTAACATCTATCCTAGTCCCCGCTCCATCATTCAAAACCACTAACTGCCTATCCTCCAACAAATCATCCACCACCCTTCCATTATAATCTGTACCCTCACTACCCCACAATCTATTATGTGCATTAAAATCACCACACACAACACACCCACTGTCCCTTACCAACATCTCTAACTGCCCTAACTCTAACTTCCTACAAGGATTATAAAAATTTACAACCATAATATTCTTACTCCCTACCCAGATTTCAACCACAACACACTCCAACCCTAAGTCAACTTCTACTACTCTATACGGCACCCCCTCCCTCACAAATGTAGCACACCCACCCCTGCCTCCCTCTAACCTATCCTTCCTAACCGACACATACCCCTTAATACTAAAATCCCACCTAGGTTTCAACCATGTCTCCTGCACACATGTAATATCTAGCTTCTCTTCCCTACTATAAATAAACTGCTTGAAGTCCTGCCCATTTGCTAACAAACTCCTCCCATCCCACTGTAAAATTAGCATCTTCTTACACCCCCTGCACCATCCCCAGCCTCAGCTCCCAACTCCCTATACACTTCCTCCCACTTCAACCCCTTTTCCCCTAGATGACACCCTGCCGCCTTGACCACTAGCCTCACCCTCTCCTCCAGCTTCCCCCTATCCCCCTTCAACACTGCATTCACCACCCCTGCCACAAACACCACCATCTTCCTCCTTTCCTCCCTCATCTTCTCTTCTACCTGCCCCATGACCTCCTCCATCCCACGCCTCACCTCCACCCTTATTTCTTCCAACACCCCTATCACCTTCACCATCTCTCTCCTCACCACCCTCGCCACCATCCCCTCCTCCTCCTCCTCTCTCTGTTCCTCCTCTCACCTCCTCTCTTCCTCCCGCCATCTCCTTCCCTTTCTTCAACGCCTCCGCATACGTACCTCCCTCCTTCCTTTTAATACCCTGCACCACTCCTTCTAGCCTGACCCTCTCACACCCCCTATATCCTGTCCTGTGTTCTCCTCCACAATAATAACACTTCTCCTTTTCCCCACAATCCTTAAACTCATGGCCCACCTCCCCACACTTTCCACATCTCCTCTCCTTCTTACACTGCCTTGCCATGTGGCCGAACTCCTGGCACTGGTAGCATCTCACTGGGTTTTCCACATACTCCCTGACATCAAATTGAGCCTTCCCTACCCAAATCTCCTGTGGCAACCTGTCTCCCTCCACCTCTATATACACAGTCTCCGTCTCTTTCCTCACTCCATCTCCTCCCCTCGTCAACCTCTTCGCCAAGACTACCTTTTCTCCCCCTCCTCCTATCCCCCTGTCCTCTACTTCCTTAACATTCACATACAACGACACCCTAACTATGCCCCTAGTCCTCCCCCTCCTGCGCTCTCCTACTACCCCTGAATTCACCACCTTGACCCCTGCAAACTCCTTCTTCCCCAACACAGTTCTAACCTTCTCCTGACTCTCACACCCTACCAACAGATTTCCATCATTGAGTACCTTCACAAACTCCACATTCCCCAAAGCCTTCATCATCACCTTTGTCAACTCCATCAGTTTCATTGATTTAATCCTTTTCTGTCCCTCCTCATCAAACCTTACCACCACCTTGTTCCCTTCACTACCTCTCCCTCCTTTCTTCCTCCCTATACCCTCCTCGTCCTCCTCACTAGACACCTCCTCACGGCCTCTTTTCCATGATCCTTTATCCTCCTCCATCCCCCCTTCCTCCTCCCTATTCCTTTCCCCACACCCTCGTACGCGCACACACACACACACACACACACACACACACACACACACACACACACACTCACTCACTCACTCACTCACTCACTCACTCACTCTAACTCGCAACCAATCGCACTCACTCACTCGCCCTCAATCGCACTCTCGTACTCACAATACTCTCCACCACTTTCCTACCAAATTCAAACCACTGTTTAAATTGGTTAACGAATATAACGTTCCGACTATGCGTTGAATTACAAGAGAAACACAACCCTCAACACTTCCGTCACTATGGAAGCCCTCCGACCGGGTCCACACGTCGCTAACGCTAGCATAACAAGAGCCGTGGTGAGACACCACTCTGCGTTGCTTAGTACCGGTTCGCCTGGCTGCTTATAACTAATGAGAACATTGCTGCATTCCTGCCACGGAAATACCATGACCAACGTGCGTGCGTACGTGCGCGCTTGTGTTTCAACTTTCAAGTCGTTTATTATCAAATGTGCAGCATCACTTACAGTCCCACTGTACAACATGGAAGGAACATCAAAGATTAAAAAAAATAAAGAAAATATAATTCACAACAACTCACTTCATTTACAATAAAATAACAATATTCACATAAAAAAGTAGGAGCAGCAATGGAGAATGAAATAAATCAGGATTAGAGAATGATAAAAAGTGAATGTGCATATAAGATGTATTATTATACATAAGTATCAAATTATACAGTCAGACATTTTTTCCATTACATGATGAAGGCATATAAGTGTTATACATAAGTGTTGAATTATGCATTGGTGACAACGGGTTTGCGGTATAGTTCAGTGGTTCAGAAGCCTGATGGCCTGTAGGTAGAAACTGTCCTTCAGTCGTGAAGTGTGTGACTGACCGCTTCAGTATCATCAAAGAGTATAGAATTAACAAGAGGCGAAACTCAATAGAACGTTCCATTGCAACAAACGCACCCATGACCGAGCTGTCGCTCCGCCATCTTGGACTGAACGCAACACAATTGTCATAGAATGATACAGGTTCCAATTCAAAAGCGGTTAAGGGAACTAAACAGTAGTTTCTAGTTTTTAATGTTTATAGCCTAATCTAAGACGGCATGTTGAATAATGCACATTACAATAATGCGTATGGATCCGTATAATAAATAAATTTCATCATAGACCATGAAACTGTCAAATAGACTAGACTATTTATTTACCCCAATAATTTTAAAGATAACTCCCGTTTTCCTCTGCTGGCAGGTGTATCAATAAACTTAAACTTTTATAGCGGATATTCAATAAACTCTTGTTTTGGTTGCATCGAGATTGCGTGGGCATCTCTTAAAGGAGCCACAGCACAATTTTACAACAGCCCATGTTCCTCATGAAATGATTGACAAATTCCTTGAAAAAGCCAAAGCATAATGAACAGTGAGTAGATGAAAGGGACAACACATTATTCAAGAGAGAATATTTAATAGTAATAGAAAATCATCACAAAATGAACAGTAATACATTTGGTGGTTTAGTTATTTAATCAAAGTTATTTCATTTCAATTAGTATTATTCTAATGTAATTAATCTCAACTAATAAGAACTTTGTACAATATGTTAGGCTACATTAGCTATAAAAGGAGAGAGTTAATTTATATTTACAGATGAGTTAGCTTTAAAAATGTTCTGTTGCGCTTCTGTTTGGGCTGGGACAGTAGTCGATTTTGGGTTCGTAAAATGTGGTGAATTCTGACTCTATTGAATAATTTAATAATGTACACAAGAGTGTTTTTACACTTTTCCGTTTTGCACACAACATCCCTGCACTTACTGGTGTACCTCCATGCCGCTATTCAATAACTTTTCCCCAGACCAACGGCATGGATCACTGAGCTTATTTTATGTCTGAAGTTTGTCTCCAGGGCTATGATAAACTCTACAAATTCAGTGCTGGGCACTTTTAAGCCATTCTCTCCCAAAGTGAGGTCACTGTATTGTTTTCCCCTCAGGAAAGTGTACCTGGAATCAGTGGAAGAGTAATCGGCTGTTGTGAAAAGTGCACAGTCAGTGCAACTGCCAAAACTTTCCCACCACCTTTTTGCCAATATACCCAGCCATGTACACCAGCACATTCTCGTTATGTTGAAATGTACACTGAAAGAAATTATTCAGGGAGCCAGTATATGTGACAATAATATTTAGGTATGCATACTAAATAAAAATGTTGATTATCATCATGATGAGTATTTGAGTTGCCTATATTAACATTCATGAGTATACCTCCAACATGAATCTTTCTGTAAAATATCCATATGTAAATTAAGTTAAATTCTTCAAAATAAATTGATGCTTGACTCACAGATTACATGGTTCAAATATTTGTAATAATAATTGTACATTTCAATATTTTTTTTGAGAATATACTTATAATATCAATTAGTCTAAATAAGTGCAATTATTATACAAGTCAACTCAATTATATTGGAGACGAAACTAACAACTTAAAAAAATCAAGTAAACAGAGCGGAACCGACGTCATTCCCTAACGGTTGGGGAACATTTTGAAAAAGATTGCAGCAGGCGGGCTAGCACGTTGATGGCGGGCACAGCGGATTTAAATTCATTTCAACCTGACCGTAAGTACTTCTCTATATTTTACGATAACCCTCCTTGGTTCCAGAAGCCAGACATAAGCATGAAATATCAGTTGGCTGTGAGTTTGTGGTTCGGACCGCGTCGGACTTTTACAGTCGCGGGTCTGACGCCGACCGAGTCCTGTCCGAGGGACTGGACTACCGGTCTCCCACGTGTAATGTTATGTTGTTCTTTTTTTGGCGACGAGGCGGTCTGGTCTCGGTCGAAGAAGGCACATGTTTGCGGTTTTTCTGGCTTCGTGCAATTGAGGGTATGAGGGTTTTTTGTTCGCTAAATTAGGCATTTTTAAATGCAAACTACCTGAGTTGTGGAACAATTCTCGCAGCTAGAGCGGACTCAAGGCCAATTTACACCAGAGCCGTTTTAGAAGCGTTTTTTAGTCGGCCGTCTGCCGTTGGAGATAGAATTCCATTCAAACCAGTGCACTGATTTACACCGGCAGCGTTTTACGCCCGTCTCACGGCCGACCAAAGCTTAACTTTACGCTTCACTTCTATTTTTAAGCGTTTCTGAAGCGTCTCGTTCGCGGCGGTGTGAATTGATACGCCAACGTTACGCTCAAGCCTCACGTTACGCTTTCGCCTGCGGTGTAAATTCCCAGTCAGTGGACGCCTCAATGAGTCGTCTCAGCTCACGTCTCTTTTTCCTCTGTTTTTAATGTCATATATTTCAAGAGCATGCAACGAAGGTAAACAATAAGGTGTAAATAACATGATAAAATTGAGTAATGCAATTCTTAGTAACTTGTATGTTTGGTTAGCCTGGGAATTTCCATGCTGCTTTGCGCGCGATTTCATTCTCACTGCAAAGACAGCCTGGAAACCACCGCCCTTATTTTCCCCTGAGTTATGGAACCAATCACAGAACGGGGGGTGCAGCTTTAGAAAGTGTATTAAGTAGCTTTTGTAGCAATTAATTTAATTTTAGTAGCTAATTTTTAGTAGCAATTGGCTATGAATCGCGCGCAAAGCAGCATGTGAAGAACCAGACGCCATTTGATCGACATTCGTAGCGCCCAATAAACGGCTCTAGGCATTCGTTAACCACGCCTCAAATACGAGAAAATGCACACCTAGTTCCCAGACCACCATCTCATCGAGATGTGGACGCGTCAGCCAGGCTAATGTTTGGTTGTTATGGAATATAATGCCATGGGTTTAAGAGTTTTATCATGCATAAAATATATTTCTAAATGTGCTTTTCAGCATTGAAAACAACTTTTAAAGAAGAGTGGAGAGGTAGGCTACGTTGTTTTGATTTAATAGTAGCAAAGCATACCCTATATTTATTCTAAGTTATAGACGTTATATGACTATATGATCTCTCAACTTTCTTTCATTGTTCTCACTCTCTGAATTTTTTTTTCTGTACGTTACAGAATGACTGTTTGAGCTAGAGATAGAAGGAGGAGGATAGAAGGAGAACAGCAGGCCAACCCAGATAGCCACCACCACCTTGTTGGAAGATCCCTGCAGCTACTGCTGCCCCCCATTTAACGAAGGTAACTGTATGGAATGGCAATGCAAGCTCTGTAAATTTGTGGCATCATCAAAGGGGGGAATTCTTAAGCACTATCGACTGAAACATGGACATTTTGGCCCTGGACATTTTCTGCCTTGTATTCATTTGAACTGTTCATGTTCCTTTAAAACTTGGAGTAGCCTGCGTTCACACTTGACGAGAGCTCACAAATCAGAGGAAACCGAAAATCAACAAGATGTGATAGCCTTCAAATGTAAAATCTGTGTCTCATGCTTTCCAAATACTAAAGATTATTTTCAACACATTAATTCTCATCTTAAAAGACTAGAAACAATAGTGTGTGTGTTTGATGGCTGTGAGTTCAAAACAAACATATATGGCACTTATGCTACTCACAGAAGTCGAAAGCACCAATCTTACTCGTGTGATGACTTAAAGGCTGATGTGATTGTAAAACTCCCAATTTCTACCAGTGTTCAACAGAATGAAAGCCATATTTCATCACTGGAATCCATTGATGATGTTGAGTTGGATCCTACTATAGATTTGGATTGCGAAGGACAAACCGGTACATATGAGGAAATAATTGGTTCCCTCTTGTTAAAGTTAGAAAGCATTTATAATGTCACAGGTAAATGTTTAGATGACTTGGTGGAACAGCTCCAGTTTATATGTGCATCGTCATCTCAATACATTCCAAATTTAGTGAAAAACATTTTGACAAAGAATGACTGCACTGTTGACGAAAGTGTTATCAGTGAGTTAGTTGAAAAATTACAACTCTGTAATCCTCTAACTAAAGCCTTCGGTCCTGATGGTCCTTTTCATTGTAAGTACAAGAGGCGGAAATACTTCAAAGAAAACTTCCATTTTATTGAGCCAGTTGAATATGTATTAGATCCACTTGACAAAGCTACCTTTCAATACGTGCCCATCCTACCATCTTTACAACAACTGTTAAACAATAAAGCCATTGTAAGTAATATACTGACAAGACATTCAGACAGTGGGTCACAGCTTTCATCCTTTAAAGATGGCAAATATTTTAAGTTAAATGAGTTTCATAGAGATGGGGAGCTAAGAATTTCACTTATACTTTATGTGGATGATTTCGAAATATGCAATCCGCTTGGAACTTCCCGCAAAAAACATAAAGTGACAGCCGTATATTGGGTACTTGCAGATGTGCCATCAGAATTGAGGTCCCAATTAACATCAATTAATTTGGCACTTCTTTGCAAAGCTAATGATGTTAAGAAATTTGGCTATGAAACTGTCCTGGAGCCTCTCTTGACGGACCTTATTACATTAGAGGAAGAAGGCGTTTTTTTCCCTGCCATTGGCAAAAATATTAGAGGAACAGTTTTTTGTGTTTCAGCAGATAACCTTGGAGCTCATTCTTTGAGTGGCCTGGTGGAAAGTTTTAGTGGGCATTACATTTGTAGATTTTGTATTGGGGACCATTCAGACTACCAGCAAAAAGAGGTGCATTCTGGATTTTTTCCTCCAAGAACTAAGGAGAATTATGCTTCACATGTTCAATCTGTAAAGGAAACCCCTGATGTGGTGCATTGTTACGGTGTAAAGAAGGTTTGTCCCTTAACAGAAAAATTGAAGTATTTCCATTTTGTGACAGGCTACCCTCCAGATGTGCTACATGATCTTTTGGAAGGTGTAATACCATTGGAGTTGGCACTGTGTTTTAACCTGTTTGTAAGGCAAGGCAAGGCAAGGCAAGTTTATTTGTATAGCACAATTCAGCAGCAAGGCAATTCATTGTGCTTTACATACATAAAAGCATTAAAATACAATAAAAGCATAGCAAAAAATAAAAAAAATAAAAGAAAATAAAAAAAAATAACACATACATACATACATACATATACAGCATTAAAAGCATTGAAATTAAAATACAAGCATAAAAAGGAAATTAAAACATGTTAAGATAAGCTTAGGGGAAGGCTGTAGCAAACATAAAGGTCTTTAATCTGGATTTAAAAGTGGTGAGTGTTTCAGCAGACCTACAACTTTCTGGCAGTTTGTTCCATATATGTGGCGCGTAAAAACTGAACGCTGCCTCTCCATGTTTAGTTCTGACTCTGGGGACAGTAAGCAGACCCGCCCCAGATGACCTGAGAGATCTGGATGGTTCATAGAAAATGAGAAGATCTGAAATGTACTTTGGTCCCAAACCATTCAGTGCTTTATAAACTAACAGCAGTACTTTAAAGTCAATTCTCTGACAGACAGGAAGCCAATGTAACGATCTGAGAACTGGAGTAATGTGATCCATTTTCTTAGTTTTTGTGAGGACTCGAGCAGCAGCATTCTGAATTAACTGGAGCTTTCTGATGGACTTTTTTGGGAGACCAGTGAAGATGCTGTTACAATAGTCGAGCCTACTGAAGATAAATGCGTGGACAAGTTTCTCTAAGTCCTGCTGAGACATCAGTCCTCTGACCCTTGATATATTCTTTAAGTGATAGTAGGCAGACTTCGTAATCATTTTAATGTGGCTGCTAAAATTCAGGTCTGAGTCCATGACAACACCTAGATTTCTTGCCTGGTCTGTGGTTTTTAACATTGCCAGTTGCAGCTGAGCACAAACTTTTAATCGTTCTTCCTTGGCTCCAAAGACAATTATTTCAGTCTTGTCCTTATTCAACTGAAGAAAATTCTGGCACATCCAATCATTGATTTGGTCAATGCAATTACTCAATGCTTGTATTGGACCATAGTCACCTGGGGTTATTGTTATGTAAATTTGTGTATCATCTGCATAATTGTGGTAGCAGATGTCATTTTGCAGGATCTGAGCCAGTGGGAGCATGTAGATGTTAAACAAAAGAGGCCCCAGAATAGAGCCTTGAGGAACACCACATGTCATTTGCGTTCGTTCAGATGTATAATTACCTAGGGAGACAAAGTAATCTCTGTCTTTCAGGTAGGATTCAAACCAGTTTAACGCTGTGCCAGAGAGGCCAACCCAATTTTGTAGTCGATCTAACAAAATATTGTGATCAACTGTGTCGAATGCAGCACTGAGATCCAGTAAAACCAAGACTGAAATTTTGCCACAGTCTGTATTTAAATGGATGTCACTGAGGACTTTAACAAGGGCAGTCTCGGTACTGTGGTGAGGTCGAAATCCTGATTGGAAGACATCGAAACAGTTGCTTCTTGCTAGGAAGGCATTTAACTGTTGGAAGATAGCCTTTTGTAAAGAAGAAGTATTTCACTCTGCCACAACTGAACAGTTTAATTACAGAGTTTCCGTATAATTGGACTGACAAAACTGACCACCCTCAACCCATCCCACTTAATCTTTCTTCTCGCAGATCTATCGGCGGAAACGCCCATGAGAATTGGACACTACTAAGATTATTACCGTTTATAATTGGTGCAAAGGTGCCACTCGATGATCCTGCATGGCAAGTCCTTTTGACTTTAAAAGATATGACTGAACTCGTGGTATCCCCTATTCATACCGAGGACAGTATTAGTTATCTCGATAAATTGATTTCTGAACATCGCCACAGACTGTTGGAAGTCTTTCCTGACTTTAAGTTAACTCCTAAGCTCCATTTTTTGGAACATTACCCTGACATGATAAAAATGCTTTGGACCTTTGGTTTGTGTCTGGACCATGCGCTTCGAGGCAAAGCATAATTTTTTCAAACGCATTGTCAGACACACAAACAGTTTCAGAAACATTCTACACTCTCTCACCACAAAGCACCAGATAGCATATCATTTACATGCTGATGCTTTGAAACCTTCATTGTGTGTGAGTAAAGTAACCAGTATTCCATTGGCATTGCTGCATGAGGAGATACAGGAGTCTTTTAAAAAAGTATACCCAACACAAACCACAGTGGAGCTGACAAATGCACTGTCATATCATGGAACCAGATATGCAGTTGGGATGATTCTGCCTCATGGGTCTACTGGTGGTCTGTCCAATTTTGTGGAGATTTCACAAATTGTGATTGTAGACAGTGATCTAAATTTCATTGTTAAGTTGCTCAACAGCTGGTATTATGGACATTTTAGGGGGTTTGTCTTGGAGCAGTCTGGGAAGGTGACGTTGTTGAACATACAGCAACTTAGTGATACATACCCCCTGGCACCATACTGGGTGGGAGGGAAACGCATGGTCAGTTTAAAACGACACATTATTGTCCTATATTAGATGAGTTAAAAGACTAAACTGTATTTGTTTTTGTACAGATGGACCCTGTTGTTGTGAAAGTGATCATTGATCATCATAGTGAGAAGCTCACACTGTCATCAGGGATCCCACATACAGTGGAGCAATTGTATAAGACTGTGAAAGACACTTTTCAGATCCATGAGGAATTCACCCTTCATTATTTGGATGAAGACTTTGGTGATTTCTTCACAATTCATTCTCCAAACGACGTTAAGCATAAAGGGACAATAAAAGTGGTCATTATTCCATCGATAGTGCTCACAATGAGTGCACCAGAGACTGAAAATGTGGCAGATGCAGACGATGTGAGTGACACTTCCAGTTCCACTTCAAGAACGTTGGCTTTACAGTCATCCTCTTGCTCTGCAGAATACCAGTCAGATGAAACATCATCAATGTCGTCAACAGACACTATTTTGTTAAGCCCTGAAAGAGCATTGTGGCCAAGTGAAGTTGAGATTCCACTTTTTTCAGTTGCAGCAGAGGCAGTACTCAGGAATGTGAATGAACAGTTTTTGAAAGATGGCACTGTCCTCAACAACACCCGGGTCAAGTCTGAAATAATGGAGAAGCTGGCAGATTACATGTACAGTTACACTGCCTATCCCACAGGCCATCAGGTTGCACAGATTGCAGAAGCCTTGGTCCAAAAACACCTAACAGAACCTGGAAGTCGCAACGGGTGGATTGGATGGATGTACTCATAGACATCCTATTAGGTAGACGCAACATTGGCTGCTGCCAAACGAGAAATTCGGCCGCCATATTGGAGTGGGGATCAGGAGCCGGCGAGCAGCATTGACAGCAATAGTTGACAGGTAGCGTCTACAGAAGAAAACAAGGATTCCGGGCTGGTGTTCAGCGTATTCCTGCTCAAATGAGCGGAGCGTCGAAAATAGGATTCGGGGGATTACTTTTCACAAGTAAGATTTAACACTAACGCACTATTGGTTGTATTATATTACCAGAGTTGAGAAGGAGTACTGAAATCGTAACCAGCTAGGCTAACAAACAAGAGTATGACCGTAATAGAATTGCTTGTCAATGAAATGAATGAAGTGAAGAAATGACATACTTGAACAACATAAAGTTGAAATAGATGTTGAAGATAAAGATTGTAAAAGCCAACAGGGGTAAAAGTTAGGACCACAGTCCAGATTGTGTGTGTGTGTGGGGGGGGGGGGGGGGGGGGGGGGGGGGGGGGGGGTGTATTAGCGCTAGCTAACTAGACAATCAGATGGACAGTGGCTATACATTATAGCTAGTCTATCTTTCCTATGGTGGCTGGTGGCATCATGCCTTCAGTGTGCATATTGTATCTCCCTCTGTCTCTCTCTCAACTCTCCTTCTTACCTCTTCTCTCTGTCATGTCGTTCAACTCCCTCTTCTCCCTCTCTCCCTCTCACCTCTTCTCTCTGTCATGTCGTTCAACTCCCTCTTCTTCCTCTCTCTCTCGACTCTCCCTCTCTTGCCTTTTCTCTCTATAGTGTAACACTCTGTAGTACCATTGATACACTTATTAATACTAACCATCATGAAACTTATAGCACGCCTAACCCACTCTATATATCTCTCTCTGCCCATTTACCTCACTTGTGAGGTAAACCATTACCAGTCATCAGCCATCCTTGTATTTGGTCCTCATCACACCTGAAGTCCCATCCTATGACTCCCTACCATCACCTGTTGCTGTCCTCTTGACCGGATTCCTGGCCTGCGCTCCCTAGCGATCCACTACTGCCCTATGACAATTCCCAATAGCTATGACAAGTCATCCTACACTGGACTATTTGAACTTTCTGACACTAAATGGGATTCGTGCATTATCATACTGGTTATGTAACCATCCTACATCTTTGTTACATACACCCCAGGTGGCTCTAGGCACCATGTTCTATTCTCTACACCTAACTAACCTATTCATTTATCATGTATACAAACCTTACTGCCCTGTAACTGACCCTAGGCAGATGGGTCAGGCCCTTGAGTCGTAGATCTGCATGAGGTTTCTTCCTATATGTATCTCCAATTATAGGGAGTTTTTCCTCGCCCTGTTACATATGGGCTCTCTCTGAATGTTCAACACTGTCAAGCGCCATGAGTCGTGTAATGTTTTGATGCTCTATAAATTGAATTGAACTGAATTTTAACTTGTGTATAATTCCCATAAACAAAGCAAATAAATTAAGTGAAAACTTAGTTCTCCAGCCCCATTCGTCTTTGTAAGGAAATGTTCTATTTTGTCTTTATTATTTTGTCAGAATGCACCAGAATGCTTCATTTGTATGTGCAAATCACAAATAATCTTCTGAGGGAGGATGACCCCAGACCCCCCTGCGGGGGTTTGGTTTTCAAGCTTTCAGCCCCACCCAAAATTCACCAGATGCCATGATGCATTCTCATTTTAGGCAAAGTATAAGACAATACTTTCTTAACAGTATAATTGTAACCTGAATAAGTCGTTCAAGTAACAATATTCAAATACTAACATTGTTGGGTATAAGACAGAACTTGGTTTTATTCTGAATCCATTAAAAAAGAGTGGTGGTTTTAGCTGATATGAAAACGTTCAGGTGTTTATATATGTTATGTTTATTAAGTTGCCTATTTGGCAGATGCTTTTATCCAAAGCGACATTCAAAAAAAAAAGACATATAAAACAATCACTGTAAACATAATAATTTATGTTGTTAATACAAAATATCAATACAAGTGTCAAGACAGAATAAACTCTTTGCTGCTGCAGAAACAGTCAAGAGATACAGTCTATAGGTCCCTAAGATGTATTCATACATTGTTTATGTATGATATACGTAGCCTATATTAACCTAATTATATTGTTTCTTCAACTTAAACATAGCTGACCCTTTTTTTTTCCCCTTCTCGGGGATTATGTTCCCAGTTTTGATCTCGGACGTCTGGTCACTTATAGCATATAATAATATCCTATTACTGTTAAGCCAACTATGAATAATAAAACACGCCAAAACATGTGTCCTTTATCATAGCTACACGTATTACAAAAAACCGCGTGAAAATCAATGGTATTCAGTGAGGTAAGATTAATTAAATGCGCTGACAGTTAATTTCTACTGTCAAATGAATTACACTGAGGGGGGCGGATCACCACTCCAAGATGGCGGCCCCGCGTCTCGTCAGCCCAGTGGGCAGTAGCGCTCAATGTTGCGTCTATGAGATAGGATGTCTATGGATGTACTCCCTTAAATACAAAATGGGGAATTATAGGTCCAAGTTAAGAAGTCTTGGATTTCCTGAAGTCACATGCAATTCTCTTAAAAACAAGCGTCCTGGTGAGAGGAAACCAGCCCAAAATGTTAAAAAAGCACGCAAAGGGGAAGTGATGTATCTCCCACATTATCCCTCAGGAGAAAGCAGTGAACAACAAGAACAACAACGACTCAAAATCCTGTCTGATTTAAAGAAGAGAGAGAGGGTGACCGTCAGTGCATTGATGTCCAACACTTTTGCTCATAGAAGACAGGATGTCGTCAGTCTTCAACTGAGCATCAAAGAGATCAAAGAAAGGTGGCCTGCCCTGTTTGACGTGCCACAGGTGAGAAAAAAAACACAGTTTACCACAAATGCACCTTACTTGGGCAGCTTGTTTAAATCTAAGTATGTAAATTGGGCCCTGTCCCTGTTTGTCTTTTTCTGCTTTTTTCAGGTCAACGCTGAATTCCATCGAATTGCCACTGTAAATCTTGAGGCCAAATTCATGTTCATGTTGGACCACTACACCCCTAAACTGCTTGATATCTTCCAAGCCAAGAAAGGTGCTGCTGGACAGAGGCATCGTGCAGAGATGAATGTTCTACTCCAGGTATTTTAGTTTGCTCCTCTGTTTATATACTGGTAATTCTTTTCCCCACCTGTGTTGTCACCACTGTTTTTTAATTATGTCTGTACTCTTGCATTCAGCACAAGATCATATAGCTCATGCTGTCTTTATTCCACCACAGTGTTTCTCAATCAGCTACATACATAATTTTAATAAATCATATGTTATTTTATACATACGATATTTACACCACAATCTACACCAGATCCTGCACAAGTTTGATGAATGGGGGCCAATGTGAGTTGTGGGTGGACTTTTAAAAAAATATCACTGTCTGTCATGTCACATGACAGACATGACTTCAAGGTTGCAGTGACCACTCCAGAAAAGGGCTGAATAGCAAGATGATTTTTAATAGAAATTGCAATAATTTACCAACTGCTTCACTAAATTTTGTTTCATTTTTGCAGTATAGTCAAGTCTATTATATTTGAAGTGAAACGGCCAAATTGCACTGAGAGTGACTGCTGTATCTTGCCAGCTGTTTATTTATTTATTTTTCTTACAGAGTGGAGTTCCCATTGAGAAAACTAGAGAAGTTGTCCTCAGATGTCTAGTTGATCACCTAGGAGAAGATGTGGGTGCCTTAATCAAGGAGTTTGAGGTGAGTGCAAGAAAAAGAAATGGCTTTCACTGTTCTCCGTACAGTAATGGAGGAAACACACAGTCAGCTGCGCTTTGTCCTTTTGTGTCTATTGGAGAGACTGCAACATTGCTCTTGTAGCTTATATCAAATTGAATTGGTTTTAGCAAACCTACAGTAATACACCAAATACTATCTAAATCTAAAATAATTCCATATTGACATTCAATTCAAATTGTTTATTTATATAGTGCCATTTTACAACACTTCAAACTAAATGTTATGGTGTTAACACTCATATATAGCAAAGTCGAGTTGACTTAATAAATTATCATTGTGATATCTATGACCTGGATTAATGAGAATATGCACAGATACCTTCATTAGTGTTGAAGTCATCATTATTGTTATTTGCATGAGTCTGTTGATATCATTCAAATGTGTTGTATATGCTAGTTAAAATAATAGAAAACATAATGTTTGTATATCCCATTTATGTAGTTTGGTCATTTATTTTATTCTGCTGACATTCTGCCCGCTCTAACTGTAGCGGCCCACTCGGAATAACCACACAAAGATGCAGAGAGCTTCGACTGGTGCAATTTAATTCTCTCCTCTTTCGCCTCGTATTCTGACACCGTGAAAACTATGTGGACAAAAAAAATACAAATGCCACAGTACCATATTATTTCTTACGAATAATATAGAAATCACGTTTACATTTTAAACTAAATACAAATATTTTACTAAACTTAAATCATGACAGTTCCCTTGTTTTAAATAAAAAATAAACCACTTTACAATGAATGGACTATCGGTCTCCTCATACCTCCTTCTGCTTCCGAGGGCGCTAAGTTTAAGCTCAGCCTGTTAGCCTGTCTTCCGCACACACCTCGCAGTAACACTCCTTTAAACATGACATGAAAACGAAACAAACATGAAACGAACCACGATAAAATGCCCTTTCACATGTTTCCACACAGAATAAGACAAGTAAAGGTGTTTGCATGTTTACCAACTGTGGAGCGACGTGCACATGACAATCCGACAAGACGGGAGCAGTAAGTCCAGTAACAGTGGTCAACGACAACGGAAAGTATTAGAAGAAGAGCGGTGCTCTTCAAAATAAAAGCACAAACGCAAAGTGCTAGAACTGGCAAATATGCTGCCATTTACACTCCCACTAAATCCTGCTACAATGAATGAGCAAGTACACAAATGAATTGTACAGGATTTCTTGATTCTAATAAATGAATAACGTACATTGAAATATCAGAGGTAAAACATCATACACAATGAAGCAGTGTGCACCCAAAAACAGTTGTCACTGTCTGTTTACTCAGTTCTCAAGGAGAAGCACTAATTTTTGGATTGGTCTCTCAATAATTGAAGGTTTGGAGGGGGAATCATGTTTTCTTTGAGGCTTTCGATCTCCTACTTGCACTCTGACTCTACGAACTAAACCATCACTGTCTTGAACAGTCTCCACCACTCGTCCTAGCTGCCAATGATTTCTCGGAAGGTTGTCGTCTTTAATAATGACAATATCATTTACTGTGAGGTTGCGCTGAGGTAAGTGCCATTTTTGTCTTATAGATATGTTGAGTAAATACTCCCTTTTCCAGCGACCCCAGAATTGCTCAATGAGATACTGAACTCTTCTCCATCTCTTTGTAGCATACAAATCCTCCTTAACAAATACTCCAGGGGGAGGAAGAGCAACTTTAGGCTTCATCATGATGAGGTGATTCGGTGTTAAGGGCTCTAGCGCTTGTGGATCATTGATCCCATCTACTGTTAATGGGCGGCTGTTAACGATAGCCATGGCCTCATATAAAAGTGTTCTGAGAGAGGCGTCGTCAAGTCGACCTGGACACTGTGCAAAGGTGGCGTTTAGCACATTTCTAATGGTTCTGATTTGCCGTTCCCAGACACCGCCTGCGTGGCTGGCCGAAGGGGCGTTGAAGACAAATTCGCACTGCCTTTCTGTCAGGTAGATTTCAAGTAATTTGGTGTCACATTGTTTAAGTGCTTCCTTAAACTCATTTCTGGCGCCAATGAAGTTAGAACCTTGGTCGCAATGTAGTTGTCGGACAGCTCCTCTGAGACTGATAAAGCATCTCAATGCATTGATGAATGAGTCTGTCGACAAATCTTCAAGCATTTCGATATGGACAGCTCTAGAGTACATACATGTGAAAATAAGGCCATATCTTTTGTATTCTTTGCGGCCTTTCTTTACAATGAATGGGCCAAAACAGTCCATGCCGCTATACGTGAAAGGTGCTGAGGCTTCAAGACGTTCTTTAGGGAGTTCAGCCATCCGCTGGCTCTCTGTCGGCCGTCGAAGTTTCCTGCAAAGCACACAGGTGCGTATCAGCTTAGCAACCAGCTTGCTCCCACTAATGACCCAGAATCCATTGGTCCTAAGCTCCATTTGTGTCTGGGTTCGACCCTGATGGCATGTCTTAGCGTGGTAGTGGGACACAATCAGTTTAGTGATATGACTGTCGTTTGGTAAGATGACTGGGTGCTTGATTTTGTGACAAAGAGATGACTGTTTTAATCTCCCACCAACACGGAGGAGTCCTTCAGACCAGAAGGGATCAAGACTGAAGAGAGAGCTTGAGTTTGGAAGGTCTTTTCCACCTTGAAGCATTTTTATCTCATGGGGGAAGGCTTGCTGCTGTACAATCTTAATTACTGACTCAGCAGCCTTCTCATGCTCCTCGACAGTCACATGTTCACTATGTTGTATTTGTTTAGACCTCAGTCTCTTGATTCTTGCAACCACCTTTACAAGAGTTGTCCATGAGGAAAACTGACTCAGACGCCTGAGGATGTCGTTGCAGTTACTGGTTTCGGTTGCAAGTACCTGAATTTTCTTGACTTCAGGATCACCAACGAGTAAGTCTGTTGGAGTGTTGGGTGTTAGATGTAATTCACGTTCCCAGAGAAACTTTGGTCCTCGCAGCCAGTTCGTTGAGTGAATGTCTGAAGCACGAAGACCTCGGGATGCATGGTCGGCCGGGTTTTCTGCGGTGTCCACATAATGCCATTGATTGGGATCACTATTATCTCTAATCAGTTGAACACGGTTTGCAACAAATATGTGGAACCTACGAGCATCATTGTTGATGTACCCAAGCACGACTTGTGAATCAGTCCAGAAAAATTCTTGATCAATTTTCATGTCAAGTTCACATTTTAACATGACACTGAGTTTTGCAGAAACAACTGCTGCTGAGAGTTCTAGCCTCGGGATACTTGTGACCTTTGAGGGTGCAACCCTTGCTTTCGCCATCACAAGACCGCAATGGACTTCATCCTTGTCATTTTTGTACCTAAGGTAAGAACACGCACCATATCCCACGCAACTAGCATCTGAAAAATGGTGTAACTCTACCCTGACAATGTCATAAAAGTCATGTGGGTGATAACATCTTGGAATTGAGACCTCTTTCAACTTGAGAAGACCATTTATCCATTCCTCCCACCGTGGCTTCATATCTCCTGGGAGTGGGTCATCCCATCCGTTGCCTCTGTGACAAAGCTCTTGAAGGATACGTTTTCCGTTTAGGCTGAATGGAGCGATGAATCCAAGTGGATCGTAGAGGGAAGCGATGACAGACAGACAACCACGACGATTTGAAGGCTGATCTTTCAAGCTGATGTTAAAGCTGAAAGTGTCCTCTTTTATCGACCATTGAATGCCAAGAGCACGTTCTGCTGGGTGTGGATCAAGACCTAGAGGCTCAATGTTTGCTGCTCTTTCAGAAGGGTCTAAGCAAGAGAGTGCTGCTTCTTCATTCGAGTTGAATTTGTGAAGGCGCAGGCCTCCTCTTTTGCACAACTCTTGTGACTCCGAGATCAGTTGCTTGGCTTCATCAGCTGATGGGACGCTGACTAACCCGTCATCAACATAAAAGTTTTTCTCCACAAATGTGGATGCTAGAGGATAGCTAGCTTTGTGTCGTCGTGCTAGATGCTTTAAGCCAAAATTGGCACATCCAGGAGACGAAGCGGCTCCAAAGAGGTGAACCGCCATCCTGTACTCCTGTGGTTCCTTCTCCAAATCTCCACCTTTCCACCAGAGGAACTTCAGATAATTCCTGGATTCAGGAGTGACAGAGAATTGATAAAACATTCTTTCTATGTCACAGATAATGGCTACGGCTTCCTTCCTGAATCTGCAAAGTACTCCTACCAGAGGATTGATTAGATCAGGCCCAGTTAGCAGAGTGTCGTTTAGAGAAACCCCATGGAATTGGGCCGAACAGTCAAAAACGACCCTCAACTTATCCGGTTTTCTGGGGTGGTAGATGCCGTGATGCGGAAGGTACCACTCTGTCTCTCTCTCAGATGTTGTAGGGGCAGGCTCTGCATCACCCTTGTTAATTGTTTCTTCCATGAACGTTTTGTATTGATCATAGTATTGTTTGTTGGCCTTTAACTTTTTCTTAAGACACTGTAAGCGAACTGTGGCTAGCCTCTTGTTGTTTGGTAGGTTGGGCGGACTGTTGCCTTTGAAAGGGAGAGGCATTTCATAATGCCCGTCCTCCTTCTGTGTGATGTGGTTACTGAGGAACTGTATGAAATGAACATCATCTTGGGACACATATTTATCCTCATGAGTTCTCTCAGTGAAGTCTGATTCCAGGGCCTTTAAAACATCTGTCGCCAATGGAACTGGCAGTTCTTTTACTGTTAGCCGATGCACAAAGCTTTGACTTCCTTGTCTGTCTAGGTGGGGGTTTGATGAACCTATTATGCTCCACCCTAGTTCTGATCTCTGTGCGAATGGTTGGTTTTTGTCACCTAAGATGACTTCAAGAGGAGCCAGTGCTGCTGGACAGTCGTATCCTATTAGTAGCCCTACGTCACAGTCTTGGAGGGGTGGCAACTTATCTGCCAAGTCTCTGAGATGAGGCCACAGTAATGCTGTTTCCTTCGTGGGAACGTATGACTTGTCCACCGGGATGAAGTCACGGCTGTAGGCCTGCTGTAGTTTAATGCAGTTCTCCGAATGGAGTCCTCTAACTTGTAGACTATGAACACTCTTGCTCGATATGATTTTGTCAATAGCTGTCATTGTACTAAGTTTCAGCTTTACTGGCTGGACCTTCACATTCAGTTTGTCAAGTATGTCTTCTAAGACAAATGTTGAGTCACTCTGTGTGTCGAGTATTGCGTATGTAAGTATTTCTCTGTGCGGTTCTTGTGCTGAAGACACAAAGACTGGGACGATACTTGAGGTAGCAGAAACACGTTGTGTTGACGTATGGGATACGACCTTGTATGTTTCCTGACTTGCACGTTCTTCTGTGGAAGTGGAGCTATTCGTTATTGCTTCCACAGGTCTTTGCTTCCTGTCTTCGTGCAAGCAGGTTGGGTGACGACGGCTGCATATGTTGCACGTGTGTCGTCTCTTACAATCCTTGGTCATATGACCCTTTCTCAAGCATCCAAAACAGAGTCGATTTTCATGGACGAATGTCTTTTTATCTTCAACACTCTTTGCTGTGAAAGTGGGACACTTTGTGATGCTATGAGCGTCACTTTTACAGACAGAACAAAGTGATTTTGGTTTACTGCCGTTTGTTTCTTGTTTCTCCTGAGCGAAACTCTTTGGTTGTGTGTTTGTGTTGAAGACTTTGGTTCTCTTTGGGATTCTATCATCTACAGGTTTGAAATTGATCAGCAGTGGAGAAGCAATAGGGTTACAGGCTATCCGTGCTTCTTTGCTGAGGAACCCTGTGAAGCATGCAAGATCTGGATAGCTGTCAGATGTGTCAAGTTCATCCACAACAATTCGACTCCACTTTCGGACAATCCATTCTGGCAGTTTTTTGAGCAACTTGTGGTTTTCCTCACAATCGTTAAGGATGGCTAGTCCTTTGACGTGTGGAACTGCCTCAGTGCAGCTTTGGAGGAAGTCGGCGAACTCTCGTAGTGCTAACGGGTCGTTTGTGCTGATCTTTGGCCATTTCATGAGCTTATCGCGGAAAGCTTTCTGTATGATGAATGGGTTTCCATATCTGTCCTGTAAAACTTTCCATGCTCCATTGTATGCATTCTCTGAATCTCGATAAAAGAAACCTTCTACAGCCTTGCGCGCCTCTCCAGCAAGATAATTTTTTAAATAAAACATCTTTTCACTTGCTGGGAGTGGTTTTCTATCAATCAGAGTCATGAATGACATTTTCCAATCAGTAAACCTTAAAGGGTCACCACTAAAGGTGGTGGGTTCAGGGACTGGCAAGCGATTCATACTTAATGAGCTGGAAATTGCTTGAGCTAAACTGACAGACTCCTGGGTCATTGTCATTTCAGGCACTGCCTGGTGAGGTTGGAATGAAGCAGCATCTGGATTCAATTGAGGTTCAGTTTGTATTCTATAACAAGCAGAGCTAGTTTTGTTTTTAATTTCTTCATTGTGGTTCTCAAAACCTTCAAAACTGTCATATGCTCTAACACGAGCTGCTGCTATAGCGACCTCCTTTTCTGCTTGTAACTGTTGCAGTTTTGCTCTCTCTTGTTCCAACTGTTGTTGCATCTCCACCTCTCTTTGTTTCATTTCTGACAACATTTTTGCTTCTTTAAGTTTCCATTCACTTTCTAACTTGTGAAGATGTGCTTGCTGTGCTTGAATTTCTTCCATGGCCTTTGATTGCTCCAGCTTAGCAGCAAGCTCTGCTTCTGCATCTACTCTACTGCTGTGGGCACTGGCTGAGCTGGAGTGGTTGCTCGATTTCTCTGATGTGTCGAATGAACTTATAGTTTCAGTTTTAGTTAGGCCAAAGACAGATCCATATTCATTTTTGTTTAACGTTTCTCTTACTCTTTCTTTTTCAAGTTGATCATTATAATCTTCATTAATAGTCTCTAGACGGTTGCTTATGAGGTCACAAATTTCTTTTGTCAGTATACCACAGGCATCCATTTTTTTGACAATCTCTGGCGTGGTGTTACTGTTACGTAGAATAGGTTCGTACTGCATTCTTACAGCATCATACTTTGTTTGAATATCTTCGTGTAATTTATTGAGGTCTTCTAATGAGCAGAAGGTTTTTAATTTTGTCCTTGTCTCCCTCGCTACTAGCTTCCAAGAATCATAGGCTTTGTTAAATGTTTTTGCATGTTTTTTAATGTCTTGGTCATGCATCTCTTGGCCTTTCTCTGTTAGCTTTCTCTCACGTGAGCTAGACCTAAGTGGCGTGTCTGTGGGATTGTCTGTTTCCTCTGCTGGGAGTGACATCTTGTTTGTTTGTGCAACTGCTTTAAGCCTGTCGTGGCTCTTGATTGTCCTATGCCTGAATTCACACCTATAAGCTGTAGTTATCTTTTACCGCAGAGTAATACTTGTATCAAGCATTTACATATTATGGACATTCAAAAGGATTTTTAGCATAAAATAGTAACCACAAAAATGTCATAAATGAGCACTCTAGATATAAATAGCTAAAGAGCTTCACCCTTTAACCTTCATCATAAACAGACATGTCATGAATTATTATTCCAGAAACACATGTGCCATTGGTCTTGAAATATTCACCAATTTCAGAGCTATTATTTTTGAAAACCAGCTCACAAATTATATTGACCTCAAATATTATGTTAGTATTTAAGGCACTTCATTTACACTGTAAATAGTTCCTTTTGCTCCTTGGTACCCAATGTCTCTTTTTCTTTTTTCAGCGTCTGTAGTTGTACCTTCAGCGTGCCGTCCCTTTTAATCTTGCCTGTGCTTGATATGAGTGCGAGCGGAGTTAGGTGGCTGGGAACAGGTTGGTACTGGATCTGACGAGATGGCGTCAGCTTCTCTGCAGGGATGGCAGGTCTGTTGCAGCCGTGGAGTTTTCACTGTAGCGGCCCACTCGGAATAACCACACAAAGATGCAGAGAGCTTCGACTGGTGCAATTTAATTCTCTCCTCTTTCGCCTCGTATTCTGACACCGTGAAAACTATGTGGACAAAAAAAATACAAATGCCACAGTACCATATTATTTCTTACGAATAATATAGAAATCACGTTTACATTTTAAACTAAATACAAATATTTTACTAAACTTAAATCATGACAGTTCCCTTGTTTTAAATAAAAAATAAACCACTTTACAATGAATGGACTATCGGTCTCCTCATACCTCCTTCTGCTTCCGAGGGCGCTAAGTTTAAGCTCAGCCTGTTAGCCTGTCTTCCGCACACACCTCGCAGTAACACTCCTTTAAACATGACATGAAAACGAAACAAACATGAAACGAACCACGATAAAATGCCCTTTCACATGTTTCCACACAGAATAAGACAAGTAAAGGTGTTTGCATGTTTACCAACTGTGGAGCGACGTGCACATGACAATCCGACAAGACGGGAGCAGTAAGTCCAGTAACAGTGGTCAACGACAACGGAAAGTATTAGAAGAAGAGCGGTGCTCTTCAAAATAAAAGCACAAACGCAAAGTGCTAGAACTGGCAAATATGCTGCCATTTACACTAACCACTTTCCTTTTCAATGTTCACAGACTTCTGATGATTCAGTCATTAACGTCGAAGAAGAGCTGGCAGCAGAGATGATGGCTCTATACCTCGTGCGCAATGAAAATGGACAAGTCAGGGATGTAGGGATCATCATTGAGGGTTCCATCGTACTCAACCACCTTGGGGATCTCAGCAGAGCCTGCTGCTACTTGCTTGGGCTAACTTATGCCTTGGACCTTAAATACCCCAAAACGCTCAAGCACACTTTTGAAGTTTTTCAAAAGATGCTTGTTGAAGTCGATGCTGGAAACCTGTCAACAAAAGTGCAAAGACTGAAAAACAATGTGATGATATAGTTGTCTGTTGGGTGGATGAGCACAGATGAGGTGTTATCTGACTTTGATTGCATGATCTGATCTTTTTTTGATTGCACATTTCTATTTTGCATTAATATGTGTCTTCTTTCTTCAATCATTCCTGTGAGACATAAGGCTTCAAATTTTTAATTTTGAGTTTTGAGTCAGTACACCTACCTAGCATTAATATACAGTACATGTTTGATATGTATATTTTTTTTCATGGTCGTTTGACATGCACTTTCCTGTAACAGCTTTGAATGTTGTTCAGAGGTGGGGAACCGTGTGCCATGGAGAGCCATGTGTATGCAGGTTTTCCTTCCAACCAAACACCTCAACAGGTGATTTCATTGATTAACACAGCTTCAGCCACAGAGGTGTGATGATCAGTGAAATCGCCTGTTGAAGTGTCTGGTTGGAAGGAAAACGTGCATACACATGGCTCTCCATGGCATATGGCTGCTACTTTGTGCAGATGTTACAAATGTAATTTTCTGTGGGAAAATGTTTTACAATAAAACTCATGTTTTGTGAGCTCTGGTTCATATTGCTTTATAGTACTGAATATCCTCAAAAATTAGGATTCAAAAAATCAGTCAGTACAACAGTCAACACATTTTTTTAAGTAAATCATAAGCAAATTTGCAGTTATCTCCTACAAATGTTTTCAATTATATTTACTCAATTTGATTAGTGATTTCTGCTCAGGTTTTCCATATGGTTAACACAGCATTTCAGTTACATTTACTCAATTTATGTGGTAATTGAGCCAAGTCAATTCATTCATATGTACTTAAAAATATTACTTGGATTTACTCATTCCTCATGTTTTCTTTAACTGATTTGAGAGCTTTCATATCAACTCAATATTTTTAAGTGTAAAAATGTTGCACTGATTGAATTAAGTAATGTGCTGTATTATTTTTTAGAGTGTAGGCACTGATGGCATTGGTATATCCAGTACGTCCAGGACACCTTCAGGCAGGTCGTCATAGTCCAGGACAACATTGCTGCTACTAGATGTAGATGGCTGGTCTTGGCTGAGCATTCTCCCTGGCCTCTCTGAGTCATAGATCCTGGTCTCTCTCTCTCCCTGACCTCAGTGCAATCCATCATCTCTTCTTTTAGATCATAAAATATACGCAAACATTATGGTTATGGTTATGGCAAATAAACAATAACGTCCATTCAATCAATCATATAATAACAATGGCATGGTAAGGCTACATTAAGGAGAATAACAATAATTAATAACAATGTCAATTCAATCAACGGCCTAATAAAAACAAAAAAAACAATACTATATTATACAAACCATAACCCATAAGAAGCGCTTGATAGACTAAGTGAACAGATATACCTTAAGACCAAATAGTAGTTCATTAGCAAAGTTAATATAAGTTAAAAAAAAAAAAACTGCCTCTCACTATCGGCAGCCACTCTGCTGTACACTCTAAAAAATAATACTGCGCATTACTTAATTCAATCAGTGCAACATTTTTACACTTAAAAATATTGAGTTGATATGAAAGCTCTCAAATCAGTTAAAGAAAACATGAGGAATGAGTAAATCCAAGTAATATTTTTAAGTACATATGAATGAATTGACTTGGCTCAATTACCATATAAATTGAGTAAATGTAACTGAAATGCTGTGTTAACTATATGGAAAACCTGAGTAGAAATCACTAATCAAATTGAGTAAATATAATTGAAAACATTTGTAGGAGATAACTGCAAATTTGCTTATGATTTACTTAAAAAAATGTGTTGTACTGACTGATTTTTTTTTTAATCCAAATTTTGGAGGATATTCAGTACTATAAAGCAAAATGAACCAGAGCTCACAAAACATGAGTTTTATTTTAAAACATTTTCCCACAGAAAATTAAATTTTTAACATCTGCACAAACCAGCAGCAACATCATTTGTTGTATATTGCAAGTAATTACCAAAGTGCATTCAAATACTCCAAATACTTCTCCACAGGAACTGGAGCTGTGTCACAACCACAGAGGAATACGTTTTCTTTCCATCTCAACAGTCACCAACTAACATATACCTCAACAACATGTCCACTTGTCTTACCACTGAAGCAGAGGTGGCAAACCATGTGCCATGGAGAGCCATTTGTATGCAGGTTTTCCTTCCAACCAGACACTTCAACAGGCGATTTCACTGATCATCACACCTCTGTGGCTGAAGCTGTGTTAATCAGTCAGTACGTTTACATGCAGCAAGAAATTCGAATTTCTGATCGGATCAGATAATGACATGCGTAATGACATGCGAAAGCAAGTTGTCCGAGTATACATGCCGTTCAGAGAATCGGATTAACAGCCGGAGCATGGCTGACTCCGGACGCTATGTGGCGCTGCGCACGCGCAGAATGGCACTGCGCATGCGCAGAATGCAAAATCCGATTCAGATCCGATTGCTGAGTATACATGCCGTTAAAAGTCCAACTATGAACGAATTATCTAGGTGTTGTTATCCGATTTTGAGATGTCCGAAGTAGGTCCGAAGTAGATCGGATTAAGGTGTTTACATGCACTTAAAAAGTCTGAACGATGTCTTATACGATTAGAAATTGGAATTTCTTGCTGCATGTAAACGTACTGCGTGAAATCACCTGTTGAGGTGTTTGGTTGGAAGGAAAACCTGCATACACATGGCTCTCCATGGCACATGGTTCCCCACCTCTGACCTACAACATTCAAAGCTGTTACAGGAAAGGGAATTCAGGATACCCAAGATCAAACAGGTCTGATCTAAAATGCATTTGTCAAATGACCATGACAAAAAAATATACATATCAAACAAATAAAACTCCAAGTTTTAAAGGAACATGAACAGTTCAAATGAATACAAGGCAGAAAATGTCCAGGGCCAAAATGTCCATGTTTCAGTCGATAGTGTTTAAGAATTCCCCCCCTTTGATGATGCCACAAATTTGAAGAGCTTGCATTGCCATTCCATACACTCAGTACGTTTACATGCAGCAAGAAATTCGAATTTCTGATCAGATCAGATAATGACATGCATAAAACCGGATCACTTGTCCGAGTATACATGCCGTTCAGAGAATCGGATTAACAGCCGGAGCATGGCTGACTCTGGATGCTATGTGGCACTGCGCATGCGCAGAATGCAAAATCCGTTTCAGATCCGATTGCAGAGTATACATGCCGTTAAAAGTCCGACTATGAACGAATTATCCAGGTGTTGTTATCCGATTTTGAGATGTCCGAAGTAGGTCGGATTAAGGTGTTTACATGCACTTAAAAAGTCCGAACGATGTCTTATACGATTAGAAATTCGAATTTCTTGCTGCATGTAAACGTACTGACTGTTACCTTAGTTAAATGGGGGGCAGCAGTAGCTGCAGGGCAAAGATCTTGCAACAAGGTGGTGGTGGCTATCTGGGTTCAAGTGTGGCCTGCTGTCCTCCTATCTTTCTCCTTCATATGTCCATTTATGTGGCTCAAACAGTCATTCTGTAACGTACAGAAAAAAAAATCAGAGAGTGAGAACAATGAAAGCAAGTTGAGCGATCATAAAGTCATATAACATCTATAACTCAGAATAAATATAGGGTATGCTTTGCTACTATTAAATCAAAACAACGTAGCCTACCTCTCCACTCTTCTTTAACAGTTGTTTTCAATGCTGAAAAGCAGATTTAGAAATATATTTAATGCATGATAAAACTCTTAAAGGGATATTCCGCCATTTTTGGAAATAAGCTCATTTTCCACCTTCCCTCGAGCAAAACAATCGATCTTTACCCTTTTCCCGTTCATCCAGCCGTTCTGTGAGTCTGGGGGTACAACTTTTAGCTGTAGCTTAGCATAGATCATTGAATCGGATTAGACCATTAGCATCTCGCCCGCTTAAAAGTGACTACGATTTCCGGAATTTTTCCATTTAAAACTTGTCTCTTCTCAAGTTTGAAAGTGCAATAAGACCAACGGAAAATGAAACGTGGCGATTTTCTAGGCTGATTGTACCCGGGACTATATTCTCTTTCTGGCGTAATAATCAAGGAAAGTTGCAAAGGTACCATGGGCGTAGTGATATGACGCAGCGCCTCAATAGTCCCTGTAGGCTTCTTCCGGCAATACAACCAACGTGATTACCGGGACTATACTTTGAGGCGCGTCATATCACTGCGCCCATGGTACCTTTGCAACTTTCCTTGATTATTACGCCAGAAAGAGAATATAGTTCCGGGTAAAATCAGCCTAGAAAATCGCCACGTTTCATTTTCCGTTGGTCTTATTGCACTTTCAAACTTGAGAAGAGACAAGTTTTAAATGGAAAAATTCCAGAAATCGTAGTCACTTTTAAGCGGGCGAGATGCTAATGGTCTAATCCGATTCAATGATCTATGCTAAGCTACAGCTAAAAGTTGTACCCCCAGACTCACAGAACGGCTGGATGAACGGGAAAAGGGTAAAGATCGATTGTTTTGCTCGAGGGAAGGTGGAAAATGAGCTTATTTCCAAAAATGGCGGAATATCCCTTTAAACCCATCGCATTATATTCCATAACAACCAAACATACAAGTTACTATGAAATGCACGATAAGCACATGTGGCAACTGATCTTTGCCATTACATCCATTGTGTTTAATCTGTAGACAGACTATTACTCAATTTTATCACATTATTTACACCTTAGAAATATTGTTTACCTTCGTTGCATGCTCTTGAAATATATGACATTAAAAAAGTGAGCTCAGACAGTACGTTTACATGCAGCAAGAAATTCGAATTTCTGATCGGATCAGATATCACTTGTCCGAGTACATGCCGTTCAGAGAATCGGATTAACAGCCGGAGCATGGCTGACTCCGGACGCTATGTGGCGCTGCACATGCGCAGAATGCAAAATCCGATTCAGATCCGATTGCTGAGTATACATGCCGTTAAAAGTCCGACTATGAACGAATTATCTAGTGTGTTCTTATCCGACTTTGAGATGTCCGAAGGGGGTCGGATTAAGGTGTTTACATGCACTTTAAAAGTCCGAACGATGTCTTATACGATTAGAAATTCGAATTTCTTGCTGCATGTAAACGTAGAGTGAGGCGTCCGCACTAGCTGCGAGAATTGTTCCACAACTCAGGTAGTTTGCATTTAAAAATGCCTAATTTAGCGAACTAAAAACCCTCACACCCTCAATTGTGGGAACCAGAAAAACCGCAAACATCGTCGCCAAAAAAAAGAACAACATAACATTACACGTGGGAGACCGGTAGTCCAGTCCCTCGGACAGGACTCGGTCGGCGTCAGACCCGCGACTGTAAAAGTCGCCGCGGTCCGAACCACAAACTCACAGCGAACTGATATTTCATGCTTATGTAGCAGTTGTAATGGGAACCCAGGTTATTCAATTAAATGAATATAGCAAGAGGCAGATGTTATCAAAATATAGGAGTTCTTTATTTTCTTGTTATGCTTTCTTTTTTTTTTGTATTTGAACAAGTTATGTCTAGATGAATGGCAAAATGCCGCAGCTAAATGAAGGTCAGTACAGTGGAATCAAAAGTAAAACAACATGCATCCAACGAACGACCACCAATGCTGCTCGCCATAAACTATAGGTAACACTAGCTCTTTCCACAGACTATGGTCCGATAGTAACCGCAAGGGGATACCCCTTCAACTCACAGCAAATAATAGTACGGCAAAGCCCAAACATATAAACACAAGCTAGGGCAACACAAGGTGCCACGAGAATTATGTCACTGCAAATAAACACACCAAAATCTCCCAGACTCACACACACAGACTGGCTAGGGGAGATTGCCACACCGGTGCACGCCACTGGGGGGGGGGGGGTTGGACCAAGTCTACGGTTACGCCGCAAGGAACACGGACCACAGCGACTGGATGGCAGTTCGGAGGATGCAATTAAACGAAACAACAAAAAAACAAGGAATGAATGAAAATAAGGTAGAACAAAGAAAATCAAACCATGAGACACCACCCCAGCTAAGGGTGGCGCTCCGGTGGCTAACACGTCTAAAATGAAAAACAACCCTGGGAAAACAGTGGCCTGAAGACGTGGGCCTACGGGATGAATGGCTACAACACACAACAAAAAGAAAAACATGCAGACAGCAAAGTCAGTACAGCTTGACACATGACACATGACACATAAATGCATAGACAGACCTAAACAGTGAACCACATGTCACTATGATCAGTCACCTGGGTGATCTCAGCAACACATCAGATACATTTTATTATTACAAAAAAAAATTATTATTAAAAACATTTCTACCTTCTGGCTGTCCGGCTACCACAATCAAACCAATCACCAGAGGGGAGAGGCAAGGAGAAGGAGAAGGAGCGAGATGGGAAGAAAGCCGCTACGGCGTTCCTCCTTAAAATGAGAGAGAGATGCCATCAATTTATAGACTGTCACTGATCGCGTTGTGTATTTTACATTCTTATTACGTAACCCAATGAAGAGGTGCATGACTTACGGCTTGTTTTACGAAACGGCAATTACGCCTGCACCGCGGCAACAACGCACTCTGCGATCAGCTGGTATTTAATGGGGCTGTAACAACAGAATGTTCGCTTAGAGCGACTCCGATCGGGCATGTATCAGCCAACAGTACAACATGATCCTTTAAATCTTCCCCATGCTATTGAAACGAAAAAGGTAAACGCATGAAACCTACCACAGTTCTTCCAGTGACGGAACACAAGCACGCGCCAAACAATTCAAGGGACCGGCATGGTCTGCCAGGAGGCGGAAACCACTTATAAAGGTAACCACCCCCAAGAAGGGCGTGCGCACCTGGATCTGCGCGCCTGCGCTTCAAGTCAGCCCTACCACACTTATGTCTGGCTTCTGGAACCAAGGAGGGTTATCGTAAAATATAGAGAAGTACTTACGGTCAGGTTGAAATTCATTATAATCAATCCGCTGTGCCCGCCGTCAACGTGCTGGCCCGCCTGCTGCAATCTTTTTCAAAATGTTCCCCAACCGTCAGGGAATGACGTCAGTTCCGCTCTGTTTACTTGATTTTTTTAAGTTGTTAGTTTCGTCTCCAATATAATTGAGTTGACTTGTTTAACAATTGCACTTATTTAGACTAATTGATATTATTAGTGTATTCTCAAAAAAAATATTGAAATGTACAATTATTATTACAAATATTTGAACCATGTAATCTGTGAGTCAAGCATCAATTTATTTTGAAGAATTTAACTTAATTTACATATGGATATTTTACAGAAAGATTCATGTTGGAGGTATACTCATGAATGTTAATATAGGCAACTCAAATACTCATCATGATGATAATCAACATTTTTATTTAGTATGCATACCTAAATATTATTGTCACATATACTGGCTCCCTGAATAATTTCTTTCAGTGTACATTTCAACATAACGAGAATGTGCTGGTGTACATGGCTGGGTATATTGGCAAAAAGGTGGTGGGAAAGTTTTGGCAGTTGCACTGACTGTGCACTTTTCACAACAGCCGATTACTCTTCCACTGATTCCAGGTACACTTTCCTGAGGGGAAAACAATACAGTGACCTCACTTTGCATACCTAAATATTATTGTCACATTTACTGGCTCCCTGAATAATTTCTTTCAGTCATGTTCTTTCAGAACCATCTCTGTGTCAATGATGACCTGGGGACTCTCCTGGGAGGCATATGTGTTGAACTGCAGTAGGAAGGTGTCGAGATCTTGCTCACAGTTGGTCTTTTCAGAGTTGTTAAACATCAGTCCCGTGGCCACGGCCCGATATTCACATTCGAACTGGACAGATTCAGGATTGTCACGATTACCGCCACGAGCTGAAACAAACATACACACCACCATACTGAATACAGTAATTACAACCTTTTGTTACAATTATAATCATTTTAAATTAAGTGTTTTAACAAAGGTGTGCCCCAATTCAAACTAATACCAACAACTTTTTCTGTCAATTACAATTACAGTTTCTGTCTGGTACTGGATGTTTTATGAATGCACTACAATCTTAATGAGTGTTGTGGTTGTTCAATTGAGTACAACATTGATGTTATATACCTCTAATAGATGAGTATGCATTTTCAAGGCAGTCTTGATTCAGACGATTGGTCAACAGGTAAGACACCTGATGACGATCACGGATATCCCTCCAGAGCATTTTGAGGCACAAGATGTTATGTTGCCATCCTTCCACACATGGGAGCTGCTTGAATCTGGGGGGAGAACCAATAAGCCTCAGACGGGGGAGCCACTCCATACATTGATCAAAGAATGGAAAATGTGCAGATACATCTGAGAGGGCAGACTTAAGCTTGCGAGAATCCTTGAGGCGCTGGGAGTTGAAGCAGTCGAAAAGGCCATCAAAGTTCTCGCAGAATTTGGCAGCTGCCATGTAGTTTTTCTGTGGCTGGGCTTTGAGTTGCTTTATCTGTGCCAGTGTCTTGATTCCTACAGCAACTGAGTGACTCAAGACCTGTGTAGCCAACTTCACTCTCATGGAAGCAAAAGGAGGAAGATGAACATGCTTCTTTGTAAGACGGCAACACAATCGGATCTCCTGTCTGCTGTCATAAGCATATAGGTCTTCCAGAATAGCCCAGGTGATTTCATCTCCATCCAATTGAAAGCCGCGGTTGTGCCAGTTGTTGCGTATGTTCTTTATCAAATGAGGTGGATCCCACAGGCAAAACACTTTGACATTATCAACCTCAAAGTATGGCTGTTCCTTTGTCACCCCAAGGCGAGCAAGCATTGCACGATTACCACCGCCCTGGTCACAGATGAAGACTACGCACTCCATTCCAGCCTTCCTCAGCTCACAAATTCCTTCCAGCAGCAATGATTGAAGCCGAGAATGTGGTATGGGCCCACTTGTGAAGCAATAGCCAAACAGTTGCTTCCACTTCCGGAAAAGGCCTCTTACCATGAATGCTGAGGCATAGTTGGCCACAAATGGACTACGGTGACTTTTCCCCAAATCCTCAAAGCCTTTAATTGTATCTGCAGGCTCATCATAATGGACTGCCTGTTTGAGGGTCATCCCGTCGGTGATGATGGCACATACCTTGTCCATGGGTGTCATGGTCTCAATTGCCTTCTTTATGGTGGACAGAATGCATTGATTAAAGCCAGTTTTAAAATCCAGAGACTTAAGAACATTCTGCAGTGTGCGGACAGATGGCATTGAAAATACTTTGCTGAGTAGCCAATAACATTTAGGACTGGCATGCAGGAGAGACAAGAAAAGGCTTTGTCTTGAACGGTCCAACGAAAACCATTAGCCTTGCGCTGGCACATCCGTAACTGTGTGCTGAAAAATGCATAGGACTTGGCTGGTAACAGTCTCTTCAGTTCATTCATCAGACCCGTCTTGCTGGTCTTGCTGGTCTTCTGGCGAGTGAGGTCCCTTACTTTTGCCTTCAGCTTGCATATCTGTGATTTCAGAGACCCGATAGTCTTAGCATGTTTTTTAGTAGCGGCAGTCAGGTCTGATTGCATTGGTGGTGGTAATAAAGGTCCTACAACAACATTATTATCTGGTGATGAGGGTGGTGATGAAGGACCTGCGATGGCATCATCATCAGGCAAGCTATGTTCCTCAAAAAATGGACCAGTGGTGTGACTCCGTTTCCCTGTAAAAAAAAAAGCACAACATTTGTAACTTAGATCATGTGAATCCTTTTCATGTGAAGTGAATCATTTTACAGCAAAAAAAAAATATTAAATCATTCAACAACAGAAAAAAGTGTTTGATACTATTTGATAGACATTAAGACTGACAATAAGTCAACCTGTAACATAATATAGATTCTTACGTGGCTTTGGTGGCAACTCCTGGCGTGTCTTTGGTGGCTTTCTCCTTTGTTCTATGTCCATTGGTGGCGGTGGGTTAGGGGAATTAACCACAGTAGGTACAGCATTCCAATTTAATCCTGCATGTCTGTTTTTTATAATAAAATATTTGATGTTTCTAAAATATATTTCAATATGAGTAATCTGTGTTTATATACTATTACAATATATTCTCACTTATACATACACATTTGATGGCCTTTTGAACTGGCTGGGGTGGAAATGTGCACTGCAGACCCTGTAGCTCTGATGGAGCTGCTGGCAGCTGATACCTGTCAAGGTAGCGTTTCTTAGATTCTGCACCCATCTGGCACACCTTCAAAATGTTGTGCATAATTTCATTACAAATGCCTTAACAGTTTTCACCAGCCAACCAAACATGTTGTTGGTAGATTGTTGTTTGATGATATCATCCTTTACTATATCCAGGTATAGCCTAAGCAAACAAGTACGATGTCATATACTAGTTCGTAGTGCTAATCATAGATATATTGCTTATTACACATTATTGAAGACAACTGGATGTGAATATCTTTTCTTTTTTGGCTCTAATTTTCCCTTCCTACACAAAACATCTGGTTGACATTGCCTTCAAGGGAGCAGGTAGGCTTAAAGTGATGGTTCGGAGTAAAATTCACCCTGAGGTAATTTCCACCAATAATCCAGCCAAATACCCCCTCAGATGCATTTTGAGCGACAGTCAATATTTATCAAGTTTAGGGGTATCAGCCGAATGGCTTAGTATTGGAGTGTCCGGTACAATGTGTATATCTCGTAAATTACCCCACTAATAATGCATGGATTGTTACCCAACTTCTGTAGTAGTACATATATGGTCTGTACTCACAAAACGAGGCATTTTAAAGTTTGTAAGTACACCAGGAGTTTATTTAAAAGAGCACTTTTCTGATAGCTTCAACTCGCTGTTGCTAAGGCTACCGCTGCGTCGACGTCTTTTCCGTCTTTCCGGATAAGTTCGTAAAAGTCCTCTTCAAAACTCACAAGTGTAAGGAAAAAGTTAGTGAATTCAACACTCCATCGAAATGTATTGACAACTGGAATAATTGAATACTTGAAATTAGATGTTTGCTAGTGGCTAACGTTCCTTACTCAGTAAAGTTAACGTTAATTTAGTGATGTAGCCTAAATGAAATGTAAATGAATTGTATTAATGGATTAACGAAATAATTCATTCATAATTTTCTGAAAATGTGCTATTTAAAAAGTACATTTCTAGTCTTGGTTCAATTTCGACCAAATACAACGTCAGCTAACTGTTACTGCGGTTATGGCATAGCATAGCAACTTTAACGTTACAGCACCTCACTTCAATAACGTTTAAAACCTTTTCTTATTTACCTTTTACGCTACTTGATATCCGGTACATTGGTAATTTTTACAATTGATGGCAGAACATTGTTTTCTTTGTTTCCAGTTTACAGACATACTTTTTCTTTGAAGCAAGTAGCAACTGTCACCGGTTCAGTCCAAAATGGCGAACGCGCGACAACAGCGCCATCTAGCGATTGTTGTCAAAATTCCAACGGAGTTTCGCCTCTTGTTAATTCTATACTCTTTGGTATCATTTTCCAGACTGTAGCAGTGAACAGTGAGTGTGCTGGCTGGCAGGTGATTTTATGTGCCTTCCTGGGGCAACAGTTGAGGTAGATGTTGTCTAGGGTGGGAAGCACCCTGCTGGTGGTGGTCTGGGTGGTTTTCACCACCCTTTGTAGGGCCTTGCGGTCCTGACACTGGTGAGTGTCTGTGTGACCCCCGCTGCAGCTTCAAGTTTATTGTCACATACTAGATAACAACGTACATCATTACCAACAGTGAAACTCTTATACCTCGGGTGAACTCAACTTTGCATAGTTAAATTAAATTAAATTAAATCTAAATATGCATATAAATAATAACATCAGGAGGCGAGGGTGGTGGGCAGTGGCCGGGGGAGTGAAGGTAGGGGTGGGGGTCGAAACATGTATGTGTGTATGGTGTGTGTGTGCGCGCAAGTGTTTTCAGCAGTTCAGTAGCCTGACGGCTTATGGGAGGAAACATTTACATTTACATTTATCAGACGCTTTTATCCAAAGTGACTTACAAAAAGTACATTTGTCATACATACATACATACATACATACATACATACATACGATAAGATAAGATATTCCTTTATTAATCCCCCTTAGGAGAAATTCACAGTGACCAGCAGTACAAGGGGATAGACTGCAATAAAAACCTGACTATAGACAATAAACAATAAATAGATTCACCTAAACAAGATTAAATTATATGAGAGCTCTTAAAGTCAGATCAGGTGAAAAAAGTGAGAACCTATATACATACATAGTAATCATCATTGAGATGGACAGTGCAGTTGGTAGATAAACATACTTAGTAGTTATCATTGAGATGAACAGTGCAATTGGTAGATGAATAGATGAATAGTGCAACTGGTACCCGAGTCTTATTGAGATGTAGATATAAAAATAAAAATAGACATAAAAATAAAAATAGATGTTCAGTAGGCCAAGGCTGCCCCCTACATACATACATACATACATACATACATACATACATACATACATACATACATACATACTGTACATACATACATACATACATACATACATACATACATACATACATACATACATACATACATACAAGAGCATGAGGATGTTTTTTTTTGGGGGGGGGGTGGTAGAGGATGGATGTTTATGCAAGGTTCCGGTGAACTCTGAACAAGTGAGTCTTGAGATGGAACATGGGGAGTGACTCCACTGTCCTGACATTGGCAGGGAGCTCATTCCACCACTACGGTGCCAAAATGGAGAAGAGTTGTGATTTCACCGTCCAACCTTTTCCTCCTTTTAGTGATGGAGGTACCAGTTGACCAGCTACGGTAGTTGAGCGGAGTGCTTGGGCAGGGGCGTGGGGTTTTACTAACGCTTGGAGGTAGGTAGGAGCAGTTCCATGAACAGCTTTGTAGGCCAGTACCATCGTCTTGAATTTGATGCAAGCCACTACAGGGAGCCAGTTGAGGTCATGGAAGAGGGGGGTTACATGGGAAAAACTGTCTCTGAACCTGCTGGTTCTGGTCCGGATGCTCCTGTACCATCTGCCAGACAGTAGGAGTGTGACCAGTCTATGGCTGGGATGGCTGGGGTCCGAGATGATCCGCTGGGCCTTCCTCTTGCAACGTTGGCTGTAGAGGTCCTGGATGGTTGGCAGCTCAGTCCTGGTGATGTCCAGGACTGAGTCCCTGACCACCCTCTGCAGAGCCTTGCGGTTGAGGGCTGTGCAGCTGTCATAAAAGGCCCCGATGCTGCCAGCCATGATACTAATGGTACACCTGTAGACATTAGTATCCTGGAGTCCAGATAGAACCTCCTCAGTCGCCAGAGGAAGAAGAGCCGCTGCCTCGCTACCTTCACGACCACACCTGTGTGGTGTGACCAGCTCAGATCCTCGCTGATGTTAATTCCGAGGAATCTGAAGTGGCTGACCCTCTCCATTGCTGACCCCCCGATGTGGATGGGTGCGTGTCTCTCTCCCCGCAGCCTCCTGTAGTCCACAATCAGTTCCTTCATCTTGCCAATGTTGAGTAGGAGGTTGTTGTCCTGTCAGCAAGATGGCGCCGTGGACAGTCACCTCAGTGTGTTGGTGTGCGGTGTTTTGTTTTATGTTTCAACTCCGTCTTTTGCGATGGCACCCGGAGGTCTTTCACCAGAGAAGAGCTCATGAACATCAGGGTAACAATGCCAGAGGATTTATTTCCTACTTTCCTTCTCCCAACATTGGAAATTTTGGACATTCTGGTCAAAGGTTCGCTCACCTTTGCTCACGCAGTGAAACGTCGGAGGAGAGGGAAACGTGCCGGTGCGCTTGTGCGTCTTCGCCAGCGCAGATTACGCACACCTCTACCGGGAATATTTCTCTCTAACGTGCGTTCACTGTCCAACAAACTGGATGAATTACAACTGCTGTTGGGAAAAAACAGGGACTTTTCTTCATCCACTGTTTTGTGCTTCACGGAGACGTGGCTTTTGTGCTTCACTGAGACGTGGCTTCCAACTCTTCAGAGCGGACAGAGACACGGAACTCTCCGGCAAAACAAAAGGTGGAGGAATCTGTTTTTACATCAACAGTGGTTGGTGCAACGACATGACGGTCATCCAGCAGCACTGTTCTCCTGATCTGGAATCCTACATCATAAACTGTAAGCCTTTTTATTCACCCCATGAGTTCGCTTCATTCATTCTGGTTGGTGTTTACATTCCACCGCAGGCCAACGTGCAGGACGCACAGCGCATGCTCGCCGACCAGATACTGTGTGTGGAGCGTACCAACCCGGACTCCTTAGTTATTGTTGTTGATGTCTCCCCATCCACCTTGAAGCACTGCGCTGATCAACTGTCTCCAGTGTTCAAAAACGTTTTCAACACCTCACTGTAGACATGTCACGTGCCAGCCTGCTTCAAGACCTCAACCATAATTCCTGTCCCCAAGGAGCCAAGGACCACAGGACTTAACGACTTCAGACCCGTCGCCCTGACCTCTGTGGTTATGAAGTCCTTTGAGCGCCTTGTGCTCTCACACCTGAAAGGCATCACCGACCCCCTCCTGGACCCCCTGCAGTTTGCCTACAGAGCCAACAGGTCTGTAGACGATGCAGTCAACTTGGCCTTTCCAGTTCATCCTCCAGCATCTGGACTCCGCAGGAACCTACGCCAGGATCCTGTTTGTGGATTTCAGCTCTGCTTTCAATACCATCCTCCCGGCTCTGCTTCAGGAGAAGCTCTCCCAGCTGACTGTGCCTGACTCCACCTGCAGGTGGATTACAGACTTCCTGTCTGACAGGAAGCAGCATGTGAAGCTGGGAAAACGCATCTCCGACTCACAGACCATCAGCATCGGTTCTCCCCAGGGCTGTGTTCTTTCTTCTCTTCTCTTCTCCCTGTACACAAACAGCTGCAACTCCAGTCACCAGTCCGTCAAGCTTCTGAAGTTTGCGGATGACACCACCCTCATCAGACTCATTTCTGATGATGATGAGTCTGACTACAGGAGGGAGGTAGACCATCTGGTGACATGGTGCAGCCGAAACAACCTAGAGCTCAACGCTCTAAAGACGGTGGAGATGGTTGTGGACTTCAGGAAGTACTCAGCCTCACCTGCCCCCATCACCCTCTGCGACTACACAATTGACACTGTGGAGTCCTTCCGCTTCCTGGGAACTGTCATCTCCCAGGATCTCAAGTGGGAGCTGAACATCAGCTCCCTCATCAAGAAAGCCCAGCAGAGGATGTACTTCCTGAGGCAGCTGAAGAAATTCAACCTGCCCAGGACAATGATGGTGCACTTCTACTCCTCCATCATTGAGTCCATCCTCACCTCCTCCATCACCATCTGGGTCGCTGCTGCCACCGCCAAGGACAAGGGCAGACTGCAGCGCGTCATTCGGTCTGCAGAGAAGGTGATTGGCTGCAATCTGCCGTCGCTCCAGGACCTGTACACCTCCTGGGGCCTCATTTATCAACCGTGCGTAGGAAAAGTTCTAAATTCCTTCGGACGCATGAAATTTAAAATGTGCGTAAGTAGAAAAAAATCTGCATTTATCAAACGTGCGTACACGGGTCGTACGCACACCAGTAAGTAATCCGTGATGATAAATCCCACCTGTTCTCAACTACCATGCTCGTGCACGGTTAGAGTCATTTGCATTCAGAAACGCCTCCAATTGGCCATATATGGTAGCGGCAATCCCTCAATGCCAGCCATCAATACGTCAATACGTCAATACGTCAATGCCAGCCATCCTCAATAGCTCCTGCTTGGAGCTGCGCACCCACCTGCAGGATGAACAAATCGTGCGTTCCTCCAGGCCACCGGGCAACAACGTTTAGTAGAGACATATTGGCATTAGATTTGTTGTATTTGTGTATTAATTAAATTAAGTCCTTTCCTGTTAATGTAACTGAATTCATTGTGTGATTGTGCTTTTATTGTGATGTGTGTGCAATCTATATGGCTCCAATTATATTTGCGAATCCAGCGATGGCGTGGAATTAACGGGAACTGAATGTAAAGTGGGGCTAGAGAAATGATTGCATCCAACACTGCTGGCATGATTCTACTCAGTGTCGGCTGTGAAACGCCGCATGTTGAAATTAGAGTCCTATAGAGAGAGAGTGGCGTCAACTCCGTTTACCGCAATGGTTCGTTTTTTTCACAGCAATGGCGGCGCATGGGTCCCCTCAAAAGTTCCCGGAAGTTAGCGCAAGCTAAGTGTCACTCAATGTATTTCAACGGAGGAGATGGTAGGAGCAACACTTGTCCGAGGTAAAACGTTTAAAGGATGACATTTTCATATCAGTAGGGCATCGGAATTAAATTGACATGAGTAATTAATTATGTTGGCGTATTTTCTCCGTCTACATTAGAGGATTTAGAGAATATTAACAGGTAAAAATGTAGGCTAGCACACTGGATAACCATTACAACCCGTGCAACAGGCTGATAACTGTCAATTCAGCTCTCTAAATACGCTGTAACTTAATCCAACCCTGCCGATTTATACTAATAGCAAGGTTAATGTGTGGGGAGTGTGATTGCAGTTATAGGTAGGAATTAAATACAAACTGCCACTGTATACCATTTTCTTTACTTAAGTTCTGGATGATTTTGTGTGCATGTATTGCGGAAGAAGAAAAAAATCCCACTATTTATTTGCCTTATTTCTGTTTTTGGCGTCGGTGCACAGGTTTGTGAGGTTGTGTGGGGCCTGCATGCACCAATAATAACCATAGCAGTCTCTTCTACATATGTATGTGTATGTCAACATATTTACATATCAACCCATCTCATTTTTAGTGTGTATCAGTTACCTGCAAATGGTACTTAATGGTCGAGAAGTAGTGATGCCACTTCACAACTTCATTTGCATGCTGCAGGCCAGGAGTGCTTAGTAGAAAATGGTGTGACTCAAACCACATAATGAATGCAATTTTATTGAAGCTTTCATGTCCCTAACAGGTGATATCATATTGCGTATTTGGGAACCAACAGAAGGAGCACTTCATGGTGGAGCATGTAGCAGGCCAGGGGTCCTGAGTGGAACGAGACTGTAAATACATTAAGGTAGGTCAGGCATAATAAGTCATACTACATTGGTATTGTCATGCGATATTATTCAAGGAGTCATACTAAACATATTAACTTTTTCTATTAGTGAGATTATTTGATACACCTGTGCAGAATCATGCAGTGCGGTACAACAGCTGTGCCATATAGGTTCTGCTTTTATTAATTTGTTGAGGTCATAGTGAGTGGTGGTGCTGTGCTGGCTGCATTACCTTGACATTAGCTGCTCACATTTTACTTTCAAGTATTTCAATGAGAGGGCAAAATATCAGCAACACAGATGAATATAACGCATCCCAGCACAGCAGCATCCACAATGACTCCCGTAATAAACCGTAACCAGTGATCACCTTTTTGTCATGATTGTAGCCGGGTTCTGGTAGTCGTTGGAACAGGGATGTTCGCCGGATACAGGTGGGTGGAGGGGTAGTGATGTTGGCTGGGAAGGAGCAGTGATGTTGCCGGGGCTGGTAGCTGGTGGAGTTGTGATTTGTGTGTGTGTGTGTGTGTGTGTGTGTGTGTGGGTGTGTGTGTGTGATTACTGGTTCAGGGTGATGTTGAAGAAGGAGGGATGTGGGTTGGGTGCTGGAAGGTAGGGGACTAGTGTGGTTGGTAGGGCGATGGCAGGTGGAGGATTACTGAGGGGGACTGGGTTTATGTTGGTGGAGGGGCAGTGCTGTTGGCTTTCAGCTGTTGAACCTATTATGCTCTTCTTCCGTTTTTTGGTTTGGCTCTTGCTTCCGAGATGGCCATCTTTTAAGTGTTTTTTCCTGTCATTGTGCATTTTTTGGGCTTCAATCCGCAGCCTCAATCTTACATATCTCCCAATGATCTTTTCTTTTATTCCGCAGCATGATGGTAACCTGCTGGAGAGTGCCAGCGCTTCCTTCTCCAACACATCCACAGCGTTTGGAAGCTCTATGAGGGAGGAACCAGTTTTTGTTCTGAACAGTTCCTCGATGTGGTGAATGACATCATAGACATCCTGGGAGGGGTGGCAAAGGGCACCTGAGTTGTACTCTTTAAACTTGAGCAACATGCTGTTTTCTCCCACAGGATTGTTGTCACTGTGCTGTGTTGCTTTTTTGCAGTTTTCGCAGATGCTGGAAAACTTGATGACCTTGTGAACAATGTAGCCTGCAAGATGGAAGAGTATGCATTTTTCGGTCTTCGTTAGGTCAGGTGCTGCTCTGGCCACCCCTGTCAGTTGTTCCACCCTCACTGACGAAGTGACATTTTCCTCCACTCTGTCCAGGAAGTCTGCCAGAAAGCTACTGTCGTCCTCCTGGTAGCTGCCCGACTGATCCTGAGAGCATGATGGAATTCCACTGGAGTTGGTACAGTATTTTTGGACCTCACACAACTGAATGTATTTTCAAGGCAGTCTTGATTGAACCTTGAAGTTAACACAAACTTGTGTCCCCTTGACAGCATCTCTTCCTGTATGGCCAGAATTGATGTGGTTGCCATTATCACTCCTGACTGAAAAGGCTTCCACCATCCCTTTGGACCAATCTTCATGCCACGAAACAAATGGACAATGTCTTGGAGGAAGGAGATGGCCCTCTGGTATTCCTCCATCTTGAGCCTGCTCAAGGCTGTAATTGGATGCCGAGATGACATGAGATCAAACCACTTATCAATTTGCTCCAGGAACCATGCTGTGGTCATGTAGGAAAGAGGGCGGTTTTCCTGCTGAACCATGTATTTCAGCCCCGCGCTTGTTGCCCTACTGAAAACATTGAGAGCTGGCCCAACCTTAATTTTTTCAAAGTGGCTTGGTCCAATGGCGGCAGCTGTCAGGTGAGGAGCTATTTTTAATGCCATTCCTTCTTGAAATGCAACTAAGTCCTTAATTGGGACCACGGAAACCTGATTAGAGGGGAGATTTTCTTTTTGGATGACATCTGAAGGAATGACAAATGTATGTCCACGGATAAGGGCACTTTTTATATTTTTGACAAGATGTGGGACGTCGGGCATGAAGAACAGCTGCCTGTCTGGTGTTGTTGGATGTGGCAGCGATGTCGTATTGTGGTCGACCCCAAAGGATTTCCACATGGCCTGGTTAGGGCTACCCATGTCTGTGGTAATATTCAGTACATGTAGCCCAATGGATGATGCCCTCTGAATTATTTCACAAATTATTGGCCTGTACACTGCTCCATTTGTTGAATTTCCACTGAAATGGTAGGCCACAACTTGCTTCCAACGTGTTGTGTTTCCAGCCAACATAAACACACACGCATGTGTTGCTGCCCCTGTGTGACCTGGTAAAGTCACATCGCCATACAGCTTTCCAGAAAGTGTGTGTAACTCCACACTTGGTGTTATTGCCATCTCATCAATGGTCAATACACACTCCCTTTCCAGGTCTGTAAACCCACTTGCCTTCAGTTTAAGGAAGCGAAATACTTCTGTCAGAACACCAGGCTCAAATTTAACTGTCTGCAATCTTCTCTGCAGGGTTCTAATTCCTGGCAGGGGAATCTGCAAGTCCCGCAAGACCTTGTAGCCAGTTGAACCAGCAGCAAACCGAAGTTTGCGAAGTAAAGCCTTCTTCACTGTGTCATTGCTCCATTTCATCCCTCTTGTGGTTAGTCTCCCTAATGCTCCAATTTGATCTTTGGTTAAAATTGTCTTATTTTTTTTGTCCTTAATCTTCATTCCCCTCTTAAGAATTGTGTTTTCCTGTTTTACTTTTCTCAGTGCTGCTCTTTTTATTTTTATTTTATTTTCTTGTTTTTTCAGTTGTTTTAGGAGCTGTGATTCCCTGGTTGGTGGCTCCCTGCTCTTCAGAATGGCTGATGTGAGTTCTCTCTGCCTCTCCTCATCTGCCATGTCCTCTCTTCCTCCTGCGTCACTTTCCCTTCTCTCACTCTCCTCAGCTTTTCTTTCCTCAATCTGAGAAACTGGTGCAAGTAGAAGACATGACTGTTAATGTATAAATAAAAAAATAATATTGTCACTTAAACAAGAAATATGGTATAGTTATCAAGAGTTTGTATACATTATACCTGTGTCATCTTTAATGCAGTAGCTGTGATCAGCAGATATGGATCCTGTCTTTGTAGGTGAAAGGGGGCATCGTGAAGTAGGGGCCCTCCGCTTGCTGACTACTGGCCGGTGCGCAAAGATGGAGGGTATCACATCTTCTCTCAGCCTAGTCTTGCCCTTGTTGGTCTTAACAAACTGGTCAGCCTCAAAATGTGCCTGCAGGAAGACTTCAACTGAATTTTCACACTCAACTCATTTTTATCGAGGACTACGTACATGTCTAGTATATATCTTTTTTCTGTTTTCCTGTTCTATGTTTTTAATTTACAAAAATCTCAAATTTCTGAATGGTCCGGTATTTGAAAGTGTGCAAAAGTGCAAATGCATTGTTTGAATGTGATTACCTCACATATTTTTTTGTGGTTATGGTTTTTTGTCTGTCATGACTAAATTGCTCCTTCCGACTTTAGACACCCATGCTTTTCCTCTGTCCCTGTCTTTGGGGAAGCCATACAAGTGGACGCCTTTCTCCGAGCGATTGGAGCATCCCCATGCAGCACAGAATCCCATGGCGAAGACTGTATCAAGGACAACATAGTGGAAATGAGACACACATGTTTTTTTTATTTTCAAGCAAATAAAGTTTTTAAGGAATTCACTGAAAATTAATTTATTAAATTAATAATATATATATAGATATATATATACATATACACATATTATATATATATATATATATATATATATATATATATATATATGTATGTATATATTACATATATATTATTTTTGGATAATTTATCACAATAATTTATTTGCTACGGAATTCTTATTGGAACACACATATGTTGCTGTGAGTCAGACCTATTATGTAGTACTCGATTGGAAAATCACTGTCGTCCGCCTCACTCATGTCTTCAAGTAAAAAACTATGAGAAATATTACGATTTTAATGCTATCAACGAATGTAGAGGTTTAGTAAACTTTGCTGAGTTCAAATAAATCAACATAAGCATAGAAATATTCCAGAGCAAAGCAGTTATTGACATTCTTTACCGATTGTTGTGGTTTTTCTTGTATTTTTCAATTGCCCGCCAAGCACTTCCGGGAACTAATGGAGGGCTACATGAACCATGTGATCGGCCAGGTTTTTGAACTTCCGTTGACGCCACTCTCTCTCTATAGGACTCTAGTTGAAATGTCCCGGTGGCCAAAAATCCTGTGTAAACAGGAGCTGAATGTGCACTGGGATGGCTTTGGTTTGTTTGGTCTCTCGCTCCAATATAGTATGTTGTAAATCCCGGCATAAATCCACAAGTATATTTTTTGGGAATCTGTACCTACTGAGAAGCCACTCTGTGCTCTGACTGAGCAAATCCACACGCTCTTTGAAACCGTGCGCTCCCTGCAAAGCGCACGGTTCTCTAAATTTTCCAAAAGTGCAAGATGCGCCATCGTCCTTATTTCAAGTTGTCTTTTTTAGGTTGTCCTGTCCCAGCTGTCTTTTATAGCTTGTCATACCAATTATTCAAAAATGTCTGCTAACTTACTAAATGAGAATTGTTATTAATTAGAGGATACAGGGGATATGTGTGACATTTGTGATTGCTGAACACTGCGACTCTTAACGGGTTCTCTTAGTAGTTTCACTATTCTACCACTAGGTTTTGTGCGTACGCATGGTCAGTTGTGCTTAAATTTACGCACGTTCCTACGCACAAGTACAAGTTGATAAATCCCATACTTTGTGTGGGAATGTTCGTACGCACTGCGTAAGCACAAATCTGTGCGTACGCACGGTTGATAAATGAGGCCCCTGGACCCTAAGGCGTGTAGGTAAGATTATGGCCGACCCCTCCCACCCCGGTCACAAACTCTTTGCGTCACTCCCCTCTGGCAGGATGCTGCGGTCCATCAGAACCAAAACCTCACGGCAAAAGAACAGTTTTTTCCCGTCTGCCACTAGCCTTGTTAACAAGGCCCGGAGCCCCCCCTGACCCTGACTCTCTCCCTCCCCCCACACAGTCCTACATGCTACATTTACGTGGCAGCTTCAGATCGTCTGCGTTACATTAACGCACAGTGTGTACAGTGTGTACTCATTCGGGACCACCATTTTTCTCTGCATGCACTACTGCTCCGTATTCCGTATTCATTGTACATTGTATATATATATAGTTATAGTTATTTTACTTTTATTTTTAATACTGCTTTTTTCTTGCACCAATTGCACCAAGTCAAATTCCTTGTAGGTGCAAACCTATTTGGCAATAAACTTGTTTCTGATTCTGATTCTGATTCTGATTCATGTCAGGGTTCTCACCTCTGCTCTGTTGGCCAACCCGTCACTGTCAGTGATGCAGCCGACGATGGTGGTGTCATCAGCAAACTGTTGTGGGTGAACAGGGAGTACAGCAGGGGGCTGAGGACACATCCCTGGGGGGCACTGGTGCTGAGGGTCAGCGTGGAGGAGGTGGCATTGCCGATCCTTACAGCATGTGGCCTGCTTGTCAGGAAGTTCAGGATCCAGCTGCACAAGGTGGAACTGATGTGCGGGTCTCGAAGCTTCGCGACAAGTCTGGACGGCACTATGCTGTTAAAAGCAGAGCTGTTGATAATGAAAATAACATAAAAAAATAAGAAAAACACAAAGTTGAGGAGGACCCCGAGCAACACCACCATCACCGGCGCCATCTTGAGTCCTTTCCGTTATCAACTCCTTGGTCTTGCTTACATTGAGAGAGAGGTTGTTGTCCTGGTACCACACTGCCAGGGCTTTGACCTCTTCTCTGTAGTCTCATCGCTGTCTGTTATGAGTCCCATGATGGTGGTGTCATCAGCAAACTTAATGATGCCATTGAAGCTGGAAGTGTTGACACAGTTGTGCGCGTACTGGTAGTATTGGAGGGGGCTGAGAACGCAGCCCTGAGGGGCACCAGTGGTCAGAGTGAGTGCGGAGGAAGTGAGGTTGCCAACTCTCACCACCTGGGGTCTGCCCACCAGGAAGTCCAGGACCCAGTTGTAGAGGGAGGGGCTCAGTCTTAGGTCCTTGAGCTTAATGATGATCTTCCCAGGAACAATAGTGTTGAATGCTGAGCTGTAGTCAAAAAACAGCATTCGGACATATAGTGGGTTCTTCTTGTTGAGGTGGGAGAGGGTGGTGTGAAATGTCATGGATATGGCATCGTCAGTAGAGCAGTTTGGGCGATATACAAACTGAAGAGGGTCTAAGGTGGTGGGAAGGGTGGAGCAGATGTGGGTTTGACTTGCCGCTCGGAGCACTTCATGATTTTGGAGGTTAGTTTAACAGGGCTGTAGTCGTTCAGGCTGGTGACCTGGGCTTTCTTGGGAACAGATACGATGGTGGAGGACTTGAAGCAGGTGGGGATATCAGACGGTTCAGGAAGAGGTTGAAGATTTGAGCAAACACCTCAGCAAGCTGGTCGGCACAACCTTGGAGGACACGGAGCCTTGCGGGGGTTGATCTTCAGATCTGCTCACGTCTGCAACGGATAACATTAGTGGGCAGTCGTCATTGTCTTAAGGTAACCTTTCAGCTGGGAAGGTGTTGATTTTCTCAAAACAAGTGTTTTGTGGAGAATGGATTATGCCGCAACTTTTGGTTACCTTGCATCCACCACCAAGCAGCATATATCCAGATATGCTGAACATCACACATCCGGCTATCACACACAGCCAAAGTCATGTTACCTCTGCGCTGGCTCCTCCAGCAACTTCTTTTATCAGATTGGAGTGGTGAAGTATTTCTATTGCTCCACAATGCAGCAGAGGAACTACACTGTGTGTACAATTGTATTTTTGAGGATTAATTTTATTGTTGAACAAGTTGAGTAGTTAGGTAGTTAGTCTCAGTCAATCCAAAATGTTAATAAACATTACAATAATAAACATAACAAATAAATTATTGGGCAGCTATTGGTGTGCAGAATTACTAAATTAATAACTAAATGAAAAACTTTTTTTCCATCTCACTTGTTTATTTTCATCTGTTGTGATAATAACAAACAAACAACTTAAAAATAAACAAATAAACATTTCTGACATTTCCAAATTAAATTTAGCAGCAGCAGCAACCACAGCCTCCCAGACGCTGTTCAGAGAGGGGTGTTGTCTTCCCTCATTGTAAATGTCCCATTTATGAGGGCCCACAAGTTCTCAATAAGGATTTAGGTCAGGTGAGCAAGGGGGCCATGTCCTTATTCTTTGATCTTTAAGGTCTTTGCTGGCTAGCGAGGCAGTGGATTATTTGGATGCATGCGGTGGAGCATTGTCCTGCATAAGAATCATGGCCTTCTTGAAAGATGTAGACTTTTTCCTGGACCGCTGCTTGAAGAAAGTGTTTTCTAAAAAGGTTTGGGAGTTGATTTTAAATCCATCTTCCACCTGAAAAGATTCAAATTGCTCATCCTTAATAATACCAGCCCATACCAGTACTCCACCTCCACCTTGCTGGCGTCTGAATCAAAGCCACGGGCCCATCCATCTGGTCCACCAAGGGACACTCTCCTCTCCTCAGTCCATAAAACCTTTCAACCTTTGGCCAGTTTCAGCCTTCCTTACCTTGGCCGTGTCTCTGAGCACTGAACACCTTATACTTCTGGACACTCCAGGTAGGTTGCAGTTCTGGAATATGACACCACTGGAGGATAATGGGTTCCTGCTTCACGTTTGATTCTTCTCAAATTGTTGGCAGTTCATTTGCGTCTTTTTTTCCCCAACACGTTTCTTGTGACCTGATTGATTATTGGCAACAAAACGTCTGATGGTTCGGTGATCACCCCCCAATATTTTAGCAATTTCAAGAGTGATGCATTCCCCTGAAAGGCTTTTTAAATTTTTTTACCTTTCAGAGTCAGGTAAATCTCTTTTTTGGCTCATTTTGTCTGAGGAAAACAACCTGCCTAATAACCTGCCATCATTGCACAAATACACGTCACCTGATATGCTTAATTCCAAATAAGCATTGAAGTTTAAACAGCTTGGAGGAAAATATGCATAATATGGTCCAAATACTCACTTGCCTAATAATTGTGCACACAGTCAAAAGGATATAGTTTGAGGACTTTTCTACCACATGTCCCTGTTTTTCAGCAGGAGCTAGAGGCATCCAAGAGTGGGGGCTTAAAAAGGAAAGGGCTATGAGGAGGGCCTTGTACCATGCACAGGTGACCTGGAGCCAGTTAACAGTCTGCCTATTAATAGCATAGCAAGAAGCAGGTAAAACGAAAGACGTGGTGAGGTGAGAGGTTAGCGTAGCTTGATGGCTCATAGCTAATCATGACATTGCTGCGTTCATTAGTCCCTGGAAAGAGATTTCACCATGGGCATTCCAAGTAAAGAAACGTCTTTTGTGTAGGACACACTGGTACGGGCAGCGGTTCTGATAGAGGAAGGCACAGCTGGACATACCATCACCCCGTCTGCAGGAATGGATTAGACCGGAATCATCCAACCAGCCTCCCTCCATTCAGCTCATCTGAAAACAAGCTTTGCGCTGTCATTAAAATTGTAAAAATATACATAGTTTCCGGCTGGACCCAGCGTAGCCCATAGTCTACTACCGAAACCTGAAATACGAAAGTTATTTTTTACTGGCATGCTTACTGACATAACACTCATGCGATTTATCAAAACCTGACGCTTCAATATCCCACTGGAGCGCTAAACCCGCCAAATTGAAAATATGGCCAGTAGGCCGTTTTCAATTTCGATCGCCGGCCGCATGCTGATATTTTATAATGTTACCTCACACGAATTGTATGCAGATCATATCATAATTGTAGGATATGTTTTCACTTTGATAATCCTTAAAATTGCTTTCTTGCCGAATGCAATTTTTAAGGATTCCCAATACAGTACACCGTTTTGGGCTATATTGTGTTAACAATACCGACGAGATATTAGAGCCTCTCAAAGTTCCGGTTGGATAGTTTTCCCCACTTTTCCTGGATCAATTTGCAGGTTTTGCTCTATGGCCATCAATGTTTGCAGCCAACATTGACGCCTGTAGTTTGGTTGCATGTGGACTGTCCTTATACAACTTCTCGGGCATGTCCGTTGTACTCAGAGGCGCAGTACCACTGTGCAACAAGGCGAAACGCCCAGGATGGGGGGGGGAAAAAACAATCAGTAGCCAATAAGTCAATGCCCGTTTTCGGACCGATGACTTAAGACTCCTGGTTAATAACCCATCTATACTGTCAAGGGCCACTGTACTCTGCCCTTGACAGTATCCGAAAAGGTCCCACATTTTGACTAGTCACTCCCGGTCCATTGGCAGTACAGGCTACACGTGATCATCTCTCTTCGTGGAGTTCATCATTGCACGAGATTTGACCAATGAGTCTTGTTTTCATACTGTGAAATTGAATTAATATAGCAATAAGCAAATTGGTCCAGTAGTTAAATGGCATACACTAAAAGGTACAATAAGTGTCCTGTAGCTTTGCAGATACTAGGTGCTTGCACGTGGGAGGGGGGGATGAGTGCAACATGGCTGCCAAGTCATGTTTCAAATCAACCGGCACAATACAAACTTTAGAATTATAGCCTACTAGCCAATTGGGATTCTCAGCCATCTTTAAGACTTAAGTATCACAGCAACCATAAAATGTTGACACTGAAAAACCAAAATGAATCAGAACAAAGTGGTCTCCGGTTACAAACAGTGTGCATTACCATTAACAGTAACGTTAAGCATTAGAAGACACTTAAACCAAATTTTTTTTTTTATTACTAACAAACTGCCAAATACACTAGTTTGTGTAGACCCCAGAGGGCCTGGTCCTATAAACAAACTTTGTAGACATCTAATTCCAGAGCTATCACTTAAAACAAATGGCATACCACACAAATTAAGTCAACACAGAAGCGAAAAGAACCACCCCTCCCTCCCCCCAGACGCATAAACACGACAGCAGTCCATATGAGCAACAAGCCCTCCTCCGCATTAGTCATTATATCTGAAGATGCCACGCTTGGCGCTTGGTTTCAAAACATCCAGAAAAGTGCCCACCGGTTGACAAGGACACAAAAGATGCAAGCATTCCCTTTCGCAGTTACAAGTCTATTTACAATGAATTATAATATACCAACAATGGCCATATGGTCAGGGGAGGAAAGATTTAACATTTTGAATTTAAAAAAGTTTTTTTTTTTGTTCCTGGTGGAAGGACGAGTGGAATTTAGTTTAGTCATAATTGTTCCATTAATCCGGTAACCATGGCCACTTTACTAGACCCTACTGCAGAGGACACACATGTCACCTTGTGCCCTGCCAGGTGAACTTAAAACTTGCCTCAGGAGTCTGGAAGCACCAGAACGGGGGAAAAAAATTACTGAAAAATGTTTATTTTTTTCTTCAAAAACAAAACAAAAAAAAAAGCTCCTTTACAGCATCAATGTTTTGTCCTGTAAAGCCAGCAGACATGTAAAATACAACCCTTACAATACATTAGAATCAAAAAGGTACCAAAAAGTACGGTAAAATTTACACTTCCAGTGGTGGAAATGTGGGGAGAAAAAAAAACAACAAATCTAAGGGAAAAACAAAAACATGACAGGTTAAAAAAAAAATTGAAAAAGTTACATTTTATTCTGATGGTTTCTGTACAAAATGGTCGTCTGCCATAAAAGTTGAGTCGAGTCTTGTGTCCCCGCCAGGCTACCGCAAGTCCAATTCGTCTTACACTGGATCACTTGAGCACTGAGGAAGAGGAGAAATATTCAAACCAAATTAATATGTAGCCTACCAATTTAGGCCAAAACAAAAGAAGCAATAACTTTGATGCTGGCCAATTAATATTTCAATTCTTAATAGAATTGCATATTTTAAAGACACTTCATTCCATATTTAAGCTTTTGGAACAAACTGACCTCAGCAAATTGTCGTCCACACCGTTGATAAAATTGAATTGTTGTAATCATGTATTTCATAATTGCAATATCAGATAAAAGTCTGCCAAAAATAAAGATCAATGTGTATGTGTATGCAAACACCTAAAACCATCTATGAATATATAATGCTAAACAAGCAACAGTAACTGCAGTTACATATTGTTACAATGTACTGCTCTGAGCAGAACATGAGACATTCAGCAAACCATGATATGGTCCATTACTGTCGACATCCATCAGGCTTTCAACGTAACTCGATTAATCTGGAAAACGTAATGCATTATTAATAATAATAATAATAGGTACTACCGCATTGTATGCCTAATGTGTTTTGACTGTGACCTGGGCACACTTTGGCTCTGCCAGCTTTGTGGGTGTGTGTGGTTGATACGGTTCTTGTGGGGAAATTGACAGAGAGTTTGGAAGCGATTTCTCATGTGGTGGTGGGCTGCATCATTGCAGTTTGGCTTCCCATGCGGGAGGGAGCACGTGCTGGGGATGCAAACCGAATTTAAGTCACCTTGTGAGAACTGCGCGTCCCAAAAACTCTGATCACAGATTGCGCAGTTCATCCGGTGATCTGCCGTGTACCTCTGAAATTTCAAAACTCAGCAGTGTGGAAACTGCGCGTCCACACCAATGACTGGGCCAAACGGCGACTATAACTGCCACAGCCGTCGGTGGACTGTCCCGTGCACTCCACCACCAGTGCACCACGGTAACGTTTAACCCCATACAGTGGGCAGTTAGTCCACTTGATGCAAAACAATGCTGGTTCCATCCAGTGTCACCTAGAAACCGCTTGCTTACCGTCATCCAACTTTGCATTCACCACTTAAGATATTTATAACCCCTCATTGGAAAGATGCTAACCGTGTCTTAACTAGTGGTGAGGTAACTAGAGCTCCCCTGTGGACAAGAGGATCATTGATATGGCCAAGTTTGAGAACATGTCACAGTAGTGACCTGCTGTGACCATCAGGAGGGGGATAGTTCAGCATATTACTAGAATGAATGCTCAACTGATCCGCCACAAAAAGTTAGTCTTCAGAAATATCCTAATTTTGGAGCTTTTCCCAGTAAATGTTGACATTTGTTGCCGTAAATCACAGTATATCACGTTGCAATCGTTTGAAGACACTTTTTTTTTCCTCTTAAGAATTGATATAAAATTGACACCAACAGACAAACCAAAAAGTGTAAGAACATAGCACCCAAGACTGGATTGAGATCATGGATTTGTTGCGTGGGCCAGAGCTCATGTTAGTTGAGGGCACAGCGTGGCAGCATTTGGCGCTCTCGGCAGCATGTTGTTAGGGAGGCAGAAGCAAAGGAAGAGACCCCAGGATGAAGGGATGATTCAGGTGTTGAAACAAGCCTGTGCCGCTGACTAGAGGGTAGGTGTGCTTTTATGACACTCGAGATGCAAATAGATTAAAGCGATCGGCAATTTAAGTCCAACGGCTGGCAAGACAAGATGGTAGTCGACTGTTGCGCATGCCTTTGGAGAACTTTTAAACCCCAATAATGTGTACAGGCATTGGAAATGACCAAAATATGCCCTATGTATCCAAGATGCATCACAATGTAATACAACCAATTATTTGCCGGGTCTGAAAGTCTTCCTGGGTCATGAGCAGACAAGCTTTTTAAGATCCTGAACCATCCCTTAAGTTTGAAGATGCTTAGCAGCTGAAAAGCAGATAGCCTCCCATCTCCCAGATAAGCAAAACCCATGGGCTTGTGGTCCACCTTGACCCAATTCTAAAGCCATCGTCTTTTACTAGTGTTTATGGTGTATTGTAGTAGTAGTAGTAGTAGTAGTAAGCAGGTTCTCTCCTGCAACCTCATATACATCTACAGCCAAAGAGGGGGGATGTATTAGGAGGGGGTAACGGGCCAATTTCTCACTATACTAATACAATTAATCCCAGGCACTTTTAACATTACATTAGAAACTAACAAGGGCCCATATAGTGAAGAGGTTGATGCGTTCAATTTTGGTCAATTTAATTTTAAAAAGAGTAACGCAGTTCACTGCCAGCTTTGCCACATTGGCCAAATAAAAAATAGATTCAGTAATGGTTACATAATTAATATTCTACAGCCTGTCCACTATGATGACCCCCAATGTCCCCACCCAAGTGTGCCATGACAGCTGTAGTAGTCACAAGTGTTGACTATGAAGACATAGCATACCTTGCACTACAATGTGATCAGTATGGCTTGTAGCTAGTCTGGTGGCCTCCCCGTCTTGGAGTTTTCCCAAAGCTGGCACTGCCCTGGTCTGCGGGGGACAGAGAGAGAGGCCACTGAGTACCTTAGAGCACAGACAAGTCAAACAGTCAGGCAGCTCCACCCGTCAGGCCAGCCACATGCCACAGCGCTGCCAGCCAGCCAGCGCGCGGGGCGTTCGGTGTTGCCGTGTGCGTGAACCAGGGATGCACCACTAGAACATGTTAGCCTAAATCCTAGCCCATTACATCTGGCCCATCTTACTTTGATAGGGATATCATAAATATATTTTTTTGTTTGTTTTTTACTAAAGAAAACTACACCCCCAACCCATTACAATAGTGAGGTAGATCTGAAAGGGTAGATCCATTTGCTATGCCCTGGTTACAACTATATGGGAGATGGGGTTTTGGGTAATCCAGATGTTGCCGTTTACACTACTGGTGCATCCCTAGTATCTGGGTACTTACTGTAATCATAAGCGCCGCCGTATCCACCATAGTAGCCTGAGCCATAGTCGTAGCCGCCATATCCACCATAGCCACCGTAACCTCCCTGGTTACCGTAGCCCTGGTTCCAGTAGTTACCATAGCCTTGGTTCCACCCTTGGCTTTGGGCTGAGAATTAAAAAAAAAAAAAAAAGGGGGGGGGGGGCATTTATCCACACCTGGCTGTGAAATAATCTGCCCTACCAATACTTGGTACCTGGAAACTGACTGGCATGTTCACCTTTGCCTTTTGAGTGCAACCATTATATGCTATGGGGGAGGAGCACAATAAAGATCTATCAGCGCCCTTACCTCCACCTCCTCCACCGCCGCGCCACCTTCCACCACGACCACCACTGTAGCCCCCCCGGCCTCCTCCGTACTGCTGCTGCTGGTACACATCTTTGGGCTGGGCGATCTTCAACTCACACTGTGGACAGAAGGCACAACATGAACATTTGTCATTCAAGGACCCTAGACTTTCCTGCTTTCGTATACCATGCGATATACAGTATTCCAGAAGCTGTCAGTCAGTACCTTGCTGCCCTCCACTGTGTGGAATTTGTTCTCCAGACACTTCTTGACGCTGGCCTCGTCTTTGTATGTGATGAAGATGAAGCCCCTCCTCTTCTTCGTCTTGGGGTCAACTGGCAGCTCGATGGTCTCAATCTTAACAATACAAATGGATACAAAACATAAGACTTTGCAAAGATGTTGACTAGTGCCAATTAATCAATGCTGAGGATATTTTAGAACCCACTTCATAAGACACTTCGTCATTGAAAGTCAATAAAACTACCAATACAGGTTTAAAAAAACAAAAACAAATATGACACATTTCTCCAGCCATGTCATTTTAAGTAAAACAAAACAATCAATATAATGTAGGTTACAGAAAAACAAATTTACAAACATTTCCCCATACATGATACTGACAAATGTACTTTTTGTTCTGACAAATGTAGTTTTCGCTTGGGATAAAAGCGTCTGCTGAATGCCTTAAATGTAAAGGCCCACTAGAACATACTGAAAATACAGCGGATAACAGTTCTAAAAATGTCAGGAGTACCATGCAACATGACACCATACAAACCTCGCCAAAGGTGCCAAAATAATCCCTGATGGTTTCGTCTGTGGCCTCAGGATTCAGCCCTCCAACAAAGATCTTTTTCGCAGGCTCCTTCTTCATCGCCATGGCCCGCTTAGGGTCAATTTGACGTCCGTCGAGTCTGTGTTCGCTCTGCTCTAGGACCTACACAGGCAAAGAAACACATTGCACACAAAATTAGAGGAAAACAATATGGCTCCATCGACCTGTTCAAATAGTAAGGGCAGTAATTAAAAATGTTGGGTGAATGCATGCGCCGTTATTTTTCATAATGATACAAGATGCAGCAGCGTATAATGGACGAGGCATTTTACTGGGGCAACCATGACAGGTTTAACAAAATACTCTGTACAAGCAGGCAAGTATAGCAAGTCGCAAAACAGCCCACCTTGTCCACACTGGAGGAATCTTTGAACAGGACAAACCCAAAGCCCCGGGAACGCCCCGTGCTGGCGTCCATTTTGATGGTGCAGTCCGAGACTTCGCCAAACTTTGAAAAGTAGTCCTTCAGGTCCTTTTTACTGGTGTCCCAGCTCAGACCGCCTACAAACATTTTACTGTAGAGACGGTGCGGGTCGTTACTTCGACGTGACTCTCCCATTGACATTATTTTCAGTTTACTCTATAGTAACATGTTGACATCTCCAATGTGATAAACATTCAATAGGCTGCCCAAATGAAGGCAAATATGAACTGCCGTTGCCATCTAATCAACACATTACAACTAGAGTAGAAACGCCTGCAATATTTTCTAAACATAAATACTATTACTACCTACAAAAAAGCCATTCACACATGAGAACCTACGAAATGCTACTTCACATGAACTGGAGGAAAAGAAAACAGTGCGGATTCTACTGGGACCTTGAATTTGAACCACTGAATTTTCCAGTTATCCAGTTGAAGTTTACAGTAAAACAGAGCTGGATCCTATTGGATACCGAATGTCGTGGTGAGCCCAAACGGTAAATAGAGAAGCACGTGCGTTGTTCTGTAAAGTACTGTCAAATTAGGACATGGTGTTCTCCTTTCCCAGGCTCAGTCTTCTTACCCAGCATCGTCCTCTCCTTTGCTCGCGTTGATTTTTCCACCGTCCCCGGCTTCCTCCTGCGTTTCTTCCGCCTCTGCATCAGCATCAGCCTCTGCATCTCCTTCGCCTTCTCCTTCTACTTCTGGGACAGCAAACTCCTCTTGCTCTGCTCCGTTCTGCTCCTCCTCTCCCTCGTTGCCATTCTGCTCGGAAGTCTCCATGAACTGATTTTCGGTGTCGCTCATTGTGATGGATGGGGGGCTAAGGGACAAAACAGATACAATCCCCGAGCTTAGTGCGCATGCTGCACTCCAACAATCGTTTAGGTAACAATTAGTTACCTTCAAAGAACAACAACAAAGATGGATAAACCGAAAATGTACCAAAATAAATTCAACCGTCCGTTCGATGCAACGATGTGGACACAAGTCACTCCTCAAATAGGAGTAAATGGTTCTCTTTCACTTTGTATTGAAATGGAAACCAAAGGCTTAAGTCGAATACGGAAAAAACGTCGTCGTTCTTGTAAAACTAAAATATTGGGCAAGATAACGCCCAAAGTGAACGCAGATTGAAATAAATGCTTCAGGTTAAATAGCCGCGAGTGAATCGATTGTAGCGGTTTTGTTAGTTGATACAACACACCTCTCCATTTTGAGTATTCAAGCCGGGCGCGCTTTATGAGCTCCCTTACCGCTCAATGCGCGGTGCAGGCCCGGGCACAAACCTGCACCCAGCCGCTCTCCGTGCACCGGTACACAAACACCTTGACGGTGATAACGGTGTAGTACAATCTCATCTGAAATCGTATGCACACTAAATGGCCATAGATGCTCTATTTGTTATGATATATGCACACATCCAGGACAGGGTTCTGGGAAAAGCCTCTTGCGGCCCTCTCAATCAAGCGCGTTAGCTTAGCACGGCATTCTTGCTAATCATAACAGACAACAGGCTAGCTAGCTACTAAACTACGGATATACGCAAGTCGGAGGATGAATAGAAGCCCGAAGAACCAGAATCACGCAATCACTTTACAAAACAGCTTTTGTGGAAAATGAAGCAAAACATGCGCTTACTTCTGAGACAGAGGAGACGGTGACTTGCTTCTCAAGATGGACACTCCGAATTCGCCGCTAACTCGTGGCAAAATATATATCACCGGATGTGAGCGAGAACTACAAGACGTTACAATAACAACAGATGTGATAGGCCACCGAGGGCGGGCCTCGATATGAAGGAGACTTTCTATTCGTCACTTTTATGAGCTGACAAAAACAAACTAGCTTTGCTGTATTGTAAGGAATATAACCCCACACAGGCATTGTTGAACAGAAAATATCGTCACACGGGCATTGTTGGCCACTTCATTTTACGCATATTTTGTTCCTTATTCTCAAACACACCCGGATGTGTACAGTACTCCGTGTTAGACTAATTTGTTTCATTGCTATTATTTGTACAGCCGTAGCCGACGATCCTCTTCTATAGTTGCGTGCTGCGTTGATCAGTCGAGTTGATCAGTCGCACTTAGTTACATAAATAAACCCAACACGAGGGAGGCCACTACGAATCGGTTGTGTCCCAAGATGTCACAATCTGCTCGGCTCTCAAAACAAAACACTTCGCAACTCTTCGTGAGGGACAAAAAGCGAAATAAACAATTGATCTTTTCAAACCTAACCTTATTACCCACCTACCCATTAACGGAAGGATCCAAAGGATCATGCACCCACCAACAGTGTTAACAGTTTAACGGTCATTCGTAAAAACACTGTAGGCCCACATCTGTTGCAGCGGCTCTGCAAATACCTCAATGCCTGTTCCATTAGAAAACGCCAAACCACTGATTCTGAGCCCATTGCAATCCCTCCGTTTCATAGTTAAAGAGTTCAGATATGTTCATCCAGAACTAGCATATTACTGCTTTTAGCTCAAATGCACTTTGTCCGTGGAATGGCCTTTTCACAGCAAAGATTTTTTTTTCCACCACAGTAGTAAAGCTACCTGCCCGTTTCCAAAAAACCTGTTAAACACCACTTTTGATTCTGAGATGTGTCCTGCATCGTGATTTATAACCTCTGAAACACTCCGCAAGATATCCTCAACTTCACTTTGGAAAATATCTTGATCATTCGATCATCTGGCAGGCATGGTCATACACATCCTTCAGTACAACCATCTCAGTGCAGGTTAGCACTCCATATTACATTTCAATCTTCATAGGCTACTGCAAGATGAAGACACAGGCAAGACATTTTTTGTTAACCATTTATTTACATCCGATACACATTTAGATTACTTTAAAAGACGACATTTAGAAGTTTTTTATTTAAAATAGAAATTTTTAAAACATGCTTAAGCAGCATTACTTTAAACCATTATCTTCACACTTGAAATCATGAAACAGCTATCCTTTAAAAACCCAACCTTCAAGACAACTATTGTGTCAAATCTTAATGTTCTTTTATCCTGTAAAAAGGTTCCATAATTCTTTGACTCAAGTTAATTAGCAGCTGACTACAGTGGTATTGTGCACTTTTGACAAATTGTGCTTTCCAGGTTCCAGATTTGGTCTGTCTATGAGCGGGACTTGCTCACCCAGTGGTACTTGTCAACACGAGGCCCAGAAAAGGAGAAACTTGGTCGGTGGGATTTAAACGCCTTCTGCCCGTGGAACTGGGCGCCAGGAGGGAGAGGAGGAGGAGGAAGAGCAGCAGCAGCTGCAGGGAAGTGATGAGGGAATCCATCCCCGGTAAAAGCCTTCCTCTTGGGGTAGGTTACCCAGGTCTGGGGCGCGCCAGCGGCAAACTCATTGAACTGAGGAGAAACGATAGGAGCCAGCGTTGGTTGGGGGGGAAACAGAACTACATGTTCGGCACAGTTTTGTGACATCGATATTTATTTGCATTCAAGTGCGAGGGGACATTCAATGTCCGCAATTATGCTTTTGCAGAGTTCCAACTCATTTCCGATGGTACTTGACAAAATTTAAAAAAGAAATTGACTGTACTTTCAAAAAAGGAGGTAAAAGGATCTGGATTCCTGTGTGTGTTTTTAAAAAGCACATAGAACAACAGCCTTCCAAACCAACCAAGGGTTGCCCCAGGGGGATGCACCACATCCCATCCCATCTGAACATCAAGGTGGTGCCGCTGGGCCCCCCTACCTACCTGGTAGATGCTGTTGGGGTTGCTGACCGTGGGGATCGTCTTGTGCTCCGGTCTCGGCAGGGGGGCCGAGACGGGACAGGGGGCCACCGACGGGGCGCTGCTGCTGCAGCTGCTCAGGCTGGTGGCATCTCCGCTCACGTCCTCCCCCTCCTCTTCGTCACCGCCGCCACCGCCTTCGTCGTCGTCGTTGTCGTCCGCGTTGTCGTCCTCCGAGGACGCCCCGGAGGGGATGTCCCGGTCGGCCCGCTCCACCGCCTCCTGGATGCGGCGAGAGAACTGGCGGTCGCTGCGGTGGCAGCCGCTCAGCAGCGACACGCAGAAGGGAGCGCTGTGCTCGCCGTACCTGGAGAGTAGTGCACAGTGTTTACGTGTGGAGAGTAGTGCACAGTGTTTACGTGTACCTGGAGAGTAGTGCACAGTGTTTACGTGTACCTGGAGAGTAGTGCACAGTGTTTACGTGTACCTGGAGAGTAGTGCACAGTGTTTACGTGTACCTGGAGAGTAGTGCACAGTGTTTACGTGTACCTGGAGAGTAGTGCACAGTGTTTACGTGTACCTGGAGAGTAGTGCACAGTGTTTACGTGTACCTGGAGAGTAGTGCACAGTGTTTACGTGTACCTGGAGAGTAGTGCACAGTGTTTACGTGTACCTGGAGAGTAGTGCACAGTGTTTACGTGTACCTGGAGAGTAGTGCACAGTGTTTACGTGTACCTGGAGAGTAGTGCAGTGATTACGTGTACCTGGAGAGTAGTGCACAGTGTTTACTTGTACCTGGAGAGTAGTGCACAGTGTTTACGTGTACCTGGAGAGTAGTGCACAGTGTTTACGTGTACCTGGAGAGTAGTGCACAGTGTTTACGTGTACCTTGAGAGTAGTGCAGTGTATACGTGTACCTGGAGAGTAGTGCACAGTGTTTACGTGTACCTGGAGAGTAGTGCAGTGTTTACATGTACCTGGAGAGTAGTGCACAGTGTTTACGTGTACCTGGAGAGTAGTGCATTGTTTACATGTACCTGGAGAGTAGTGCACAGTGTTTACGTGTACCTGGAGAGTAGTGCACAGTGTTTACATGTGGAGAGTAGTGCACAGTGTTTATGTGTACCTGGAGAGTAGTGCAGTGTTTACATGTACCTGGAGAGTAGTGCACAATGTTTACGTGTACCTGGAGAGTAGTGCACAGTGTTTACGTGTACCTGGAGAGTAGTGCACAGTGTTTACGTGTACCTGGAGAGTAGTGCAGTGTTTACGTGTCATCCCACCAGAATTATTTTTTGACAAAATGGAGAGAGTGGCGCCAACACTTTTTTTTTTCTCCAAAAAAAAAAAAAAAAACCTCAGTGATTTTGGAACCACATCATTCATGAGAAGGTAGGGCTTTGGTGACTTTGACAGCGACGTGGGGTGGCTTGAAGACATTTGTGTTTCGAACCCAGAGCCGGTCGGCTGTGAGTCACAGGACTATGGTTCCCTCCCCTGATATAGACAATTCAGTAGGGCGTCAAATCAAAATGTACACCTGCCCGCCCATTTCAGAAGTATAGGGCTGTTAGTCATAGTAATGGTGTTTTGGTCATTGTTCTGCAATAATTGGGACATTGTTTGTTATAATGAGGAGTCATTGTTGCATTTGAAACTGCCACACCGTTTCTCATGCGAAACAAAGTGTTGATTCGCCTAGATTAAGGTATATTTACATTTATTTGGGATTCAGCTACTAATACTACCACTACTACTACTCAAAATGGCTGAGTATTGCCAAAAAAAACCATCCCATGATGCAGTCTGATGTACAAGTACTATTCAGGTGCATCATTTGGGAGAGTAGTAGTCTTTAGTTTGCAGCACACCGGGTTCAATTCAGACTTTCATGCTACAATACGAGTTCAACATGGTTCATGATGATGGGGTTGTTTGGCATCACAACCCCAGAGTCCTACCTGCAGGACACTTCCCCTGGATCCACCCACAGCGTGAGCTCCCTGGGCAGGCCCAGACCCTCGTACTGCACGCCGCTCCGCACACAGGACCGCTCCAACACGGGGTCCCTCAGCTGGACTCGGTTCATCCGAAGGCACCTTCCAAGACGATACAAAATAGGCATTTTGGAGCAATGATGATGCTGTTGCCCATGTCATCCTTCACAGCTGAACGTATGAAAATCCCTAACAAAAGCGATTCAGTGTGCAAAGATCGTTTTGCAGAATATTCACTACTTTAGCGCCCGTTTAGTTGGTAGTTGTACACACCTGTACGCCTGTCCTTTGCTGGGAGTGCTGTGCACCCAGTGGTTTTTGTAGGTCTCAAACAGCACAGACGTCAGTGCGGCTGCGAAACGCTCCCTACCGTCACCATCGAGACTGCCGTATCTCTTCACCAAGCGGGCGATGAAGAACACAGCGGCAGCAATCTCTTCCTTCATTGCCTCCGGCTCAACAATCGCAGAGAAGTTATAAACGGGAGAACGCGCAGGCACTCGCCTCAACACTAGACTACACCAAAAACTCGATCAACACACCCGACACACTCAAACAATCTTAATTAGGTTAAAACACTCTTGAATTTTAAAATCCTACTATTGTGGCACGTCACATAATCCAACAAAACTAGTGAACAAAATAAACAAATCCTAAACACTCGGTAAGCGGGACCACTCAAGCAAACACATCTGCTCCTGAAACATAAAAAAGCACGCAGGCCTATATGGTTTCAACACATGCAGCCCCTTAACTTCTCAATAGCGTACGTACATTGTCTCTAAAATATTAAACACTTTTTTTTTCATTCGTGCCACTAGTTATGAGCGAAATAAAACATGTCTAGAACCTTCGGATGGTAACCTGGGAGGTTGTTGAAAACACGCACCTGCACCTGGTTCCTTTAAGGGGCCATGGGGGGGGGGGGGGGCGGGGTCTTCAACAGGTGAGATCAAATGTGTTATCCCAATTTATAAACGTCTGTGTGGGAATATTTGTTATTTGAGTGTTTCATTTTTATTCTTGACGTTGGATGTCTTGTTTATTTAAAAAAATAATACAAGTAGGAAATATTATCCAGTCTCGAAACTGGACTTGATAAACCCCTATGTTTATTAATAGTAGCCTACATCCTCCCAAAGTTAGTTGAAGTTGAAGTTCAAGTCGTTTATTATCAAATGTGCAGTACGTTACAATACAGTTACAGTCATACTGTACAGTGGCATGTTTTGGAGGAGGCCCGTTCATACATGGAAGGAAAATAATCATTAAAAAAAAAATACAATAAAATAAACTGAGTGCATCACGGTATAAAATAAAAGCAGCAATGGAAGTAATAAAAGCAGCAATGGATTAAAACGTTAGCCTAAAGTTTGAGTCACACATGCTCATTTCGCATACTTTATTGATTATGTTTGGAGAACGATGTATATGTAATAGGAGCAGCGCAGCCTAAACTATAATCTGTTGTGTCAGGAAACGTGCATATTATACATTTAGACCTATTAGACAGTAGTCTCGAATTAGACAGCTAGTTCAGGAGACACCTTGGTGCTCGCTGCAGAGGCAGATGGCTGGAGCTTGACCTCGTCCAACTGATTGAGTTTTATACTGGCCAATCAACTGAGTTATGGTTAGAGTAAGGTTTAGGGTTTACGGTTGGGTGGTTGGATTATAGTTATGTTTAGGTGTAATGGTAAGGTTACGGTTATGTATTAAAGTGAGGGTAAAGTTTAGGTGCAGAAGATCGTGCAGTGACACCTAATTGCGTTTTTCGATCGTTACAGTTGTTGTCGTTCCTACTTCAGTAACACAGGGGTGTTACCGTAATGCCAGAGGCTGCTTGGACTTGCGGCCCGGCTGGACCGGAGCCGGGAGTGCGGCTGCCGGCTGGACGGTCCCACCCATTAGCACTGCAGTGAGGAGCCTCTATAGCCCGTAGGCTAACACTTATTACGTATTCAGTCATTTAATAATGGTGTTCATGTTCACTACCCTTTATGTTCAAGTTAACTACGGTATTCATTTACACATTATTTAACAGGGTTAAGGTTAATCCACTAACGCTGACCTCTATGCTACAACCTTAACTTTTGTCAATTAATGTTAAAAATGACTGTAGGCCTACCCGAACTGTAAAGTGTTACCAAGTGATATCTAAAATACTTCAGTGTTTTCTTGAAATCAACATATACTACGATTGGCCTGTTTCCACTATTTGGCGCCATAATATCATTAGGACTAAAAAAATAAAATAAAAAAAAATCTCCCCTCATACTGTCATTTGTTGTACGTCTTGGCACTTTATAATCGCTCTTTGTAACTTGGCAGAGATGTTGTATATTATCAATGGTTAATCTAGCAACTGCTTGAAACTTGTTCTGGTGACTTTCTTACTATATTAACAGCAATGAACTGTTTCACCTTCTTCAGACAAATTAACTTTTTGTAAGTTGCTTTGGATAAAAGTGTCTGCTAAATGTAAATGTAAGTTATTATTGCTTTCAACACACAGGTTTTAAATGTTATACTTGTCTGGTTCTTAAAGTATCCACTATATCAGAAGACTATGAAGAAAAGTTAACTTGTCAAAATAATACAAAATACAGGAGAATACCTTTTCAACATATGAAATATTTTTATTCTCAAACAAAATAGTTTTCAACAGAACTCAACCCCAAACATAAAACTTGCCATTGTCATTTATAAGGTAAATAAATAAGTTGCCTTAATGGGCAGACCTGAGTTATAGACAAACAGAACAGTTTCCTTAAAAGGACTGCAGCAACTCCCCACCTTGTTAAGAGAGGAACACCAAAGACACAATCAATATAAATGAACTGACCTGAAACCCTGACATTTTAAACTTCACCCTGAACACTGATGTTGGCAAACGCTGCCTGCTTCAGTAGTGACTTACACATAGAAAATACATGTCAAACATTATGCTAGAAAACATGGCCGTGTAGAAATGCACAGAAACACGTTACAAACATGGATTGTCGTCCAACTGTGTGGAAAAAATGACAATACTTTGGTTTGACCCTGCAAACTCTGGATATTTTTTTTCTTTTAGCAAAAAACCCCTGTGCATTTCGCTGGTAAGCATACCAACACTGGTTTAGGAGCTGTAGTCTATGAGGAAAGTGTGTCATGTGACTAGTTTAGCAGTCAACTGGTCTACCGACTATGCAGGTTTAGCCCAGCGGCCAGAGGAGCCGAGTTTAAACGTCAGCCGGTTAGTGTTGCTGTACACCCTGAGAAGAGCCTCATAAAGACTCCCACACTGAGGGCTGATACAGTCCAAACATCAGCGCTCCTCTGGAGCACACAGTGAAATGGTGTAGAGCTGTGCTGTGTTATTATAGCTGTGTGTGTGTGTGTGTGTGTGTGTGTGTGTGTGTATGTGTTTACACATACATGTATGCATGTGTGTATGTATATGAGTGTCTGAGCGTGTGTGTGTGCACGCAGGCATCACGTGCAGCCCACCGCCCTGAGGTGATTGAAGAAGGGGTGCCACAGGGCCTCCTCCATGGTGATGCGCCTGCACACATCGTACTCCAGCATGCTGCCGATCAGATCAAACAGCTGCTGGTGCGCCGTGCTCCTACTCTGCATGTACTGCTGCAAAGGACACACAGGGCACACACAGGGTCAGAGTGGAGCTAGTGCTAGTGGAGCAGAGTGCTAGTGGAGCAGAGTGCTAGTGGAGCAGAGTCCTAGTGGAGCAGAGTGCTAGTGGAGCAGAGTGCTAGTGGAGCAGAGTGCTAGTGGAGCAGAGTGCTAGCAGAGCAGGGTGCTAGTGGAGCAGAGTGCAAGTGGAGCAGGGTGCTAGTGGAGCAGAGTGCTAGCGGAGCAGAGTGCTAGTGGAGCAGGGTGCTAGTTGAGCAGAGTGCTAGTGGAGCAGGGTGCTAGTGGAGCAAAGTGCTAGCGGAGCAGAGTGCTAGCGGAGCAGGGTGCTAGTGGCTAGTGGAGCAGGGTGCTAATGGAGCAGGGTGCTAGTGGAGCAGGGTGCTAGTGGAGCAGGGTGCTAGTGGAGCAGAGTGCTAGTGGAGCAGAGGGTGCTAGTGGAGCAGGGTGCTAGTAGAGCAGGGTGCTAGTGGACCAGGGTGCTAGTGGAGCAGAGTGCTAGTGGAGCAGGGTGCTAGTGGAGCAGGGTGCTAGTGGAGCAGGGTGCTAGTGGAGCAGAGTGCTAGTGGAGCAGGGTGCTAGTGGAGCAGAGTGCTAGTGGAGCAGGGTGCTAGTGGAGCAGAGTGCTAGCGGAGCAGGGTGCTAGTGGAGCAGGGTGCTAGTGGAGCAGGGTGCTAGTGGAGCAGAGTGCTAGTGGAGCAGGGTGCTAGTGGAGCAGGGTGCTAGTGGAACAGGGTGCTAGTGGAGCAGGGGTGCTGTCGTACCTTCAGTGGTTTACAGTGCTTCCTGACATAGCGGCCGGAGGAGCTGTTCTCGTCCCAGTCCAGACGCTCTCGGTCCACGTAGCGTCGCTTCCTGCATGCGCACACACACACACACACGTTAAAACATACTGTAGGTGTATTCATTCAATACCTTTGCTTAGTCGGGTGTTGTGTGTGTGTGTGTGTGTGTGTGTGTGTGTGTGTGTGTGTGTGTGTGTGTGTGTGTGTACCTGGTCTTGCTGAGGAGGCTGGGGGGGATGGGGCCCAGGACTCTCTCCATCATGGCTAGGTGCTCTTTACTGTCGTGTGTCTGAGAGACAAACAGCATTAATGTGAGGTGTGTGTGTGTGTGTGTGTGTGTGTGTGTGTGTGTGTGTGTGTGTGGACTATAACGTGGGTGGGTAGGCATGACGTGTGTTCCGACTGTGTACCTGAAACAGTGTCAGCCCCAGGTAGAACTCCATGATGATGCAGCCCAGACTCCACACATCACACGCCTGGTTCCAGCCAAGGTCTGAGAACACACACACGCTTTAGAGAAAACAGTCTCCGTCTGTGTGCGTGTGCCCGCGTGCGTGTGTGCGCGTCTGTATGTGTGTGTGTGCGTCTGTGTGTGTTTGTGTGTGTGCGTCTGTGTGTGTGTGTGTGTGTGTGCGTGTGCCCACTGTTTTTGTGTGCGGCTGTGTGTGTGTGTGTGTGTGTGTGCGTGTGTGTGTGCGTGTGTGTGTGTGTGTGTGTGTGTGCGTCTGTGTGTGTGTGCGTGTGTGTGTGTGTGTGTGTGTGTGTGTGTGCGTGCGTCTGTGTGTGTGTGCGTGTGTGTGTGTGTCTGTATGTGTGTGTGTGCGTCTGTGTGTGTGTGTGTGTGTGTGTGTGTGTGTGTATGTGTGTGTGCGTGCGTGCGTGCGTGTGTGTGTGTGTGTGTATGTGTGTGTGTGTGTGCGTGCGTGTACCCAGGATGACTTCCGGGGCCCTGTAGTGGCGCGTCGACACCAGAGAAGGGTGGTGGTCGTGGTCGAAGGTGGCGTTGCCAAAGTCCACTACCTTCACATCCAGACTCCTCAGGGTCTTCTGATCCCGCTTCTGTTGCCCACACACAGCCACACGGGACACACTGTGAGCAAACGCGCCCCCAACCCCTTCTTCTACCAGGTCATGTGTGCAGTGAAACGGGGGTCTTTACCAGCCTGTCGTTGTACTCCATCTCGTAGTCCGAGCACACAAACAGGATGTTTTCTGGCTTCAGGTCTGTGTGCGTCACCTTGTTCCGATGAAGGACTAAGCACACACACACACACACACACACATACGCACAAGCATACACACACACACACACACACACACACACACACACACACACACACACACACACACACACACACAAACACACACACACACCATATGGGTTATGATGCTGAGTAGAGACTTTTCCTTGAAATTGTTTTGTGGTTGTAATATACTATCAATGTCGCCGTTTTATGAAGGTTTTACAAACTTGTGGGGCTAGTCTCACAGAATGATGAAAAATACTTTCTTTTAAAACCCTCAATTTGGTTTTAACGGATCACGGGGAAGACCGACAGGCAGCACTGACCAAGTAGGCTCGAAAGAACAATGGGCATACATGATTCTTATAGGGAGACATTCACAACACAGGCAATAACAAAGGATTTCAGGTCTGATATTAACAAAACAAAGGGTGTCACGGGGACTGTTAAGGGGGGAGAGGCCAAGTTAATTTGCAATACACTGTGGGGGGGGAAGTGGACATGCCTGCGAGAATTCAAGGCAGCTAAAGGAATCTGCACAATAAAGAAGTCAGGGGAGTGATGCGGTCGCAGTATCAGACCTGTTTACAGGAGCAATACAATGAAGGACCTGGAGGAAGGGGATGGCAGCAAATCACTGACATAAGGTTCTGAATGTTAAAGGCCACTGGATTTTGTATATGGAAATACCTTTGAATTCATCACATTTGAAATATACCTTGAAAACAGGGTCATCTGGATATATTCATTTTGTATTCACCTCTTTGAAATTCTAACATGGCATTTCAAGTTTTGCCATTTGCCATTTCAAAAACACAATTTTGAATGTATTTTTTCAATGTTCACTTATTCAGATTCAAAAAGTAAAGCTGCACACATTCAAAATATGACGTCCATTACTCATAGTCAAAAGGTCAAAATAACCATTCAAGTGGAAAAAATACATCAAAGCGACTGTGGGCCTATCAGGGCGCTGCTCGTTGAGCCCAGAGTTTGAGTATAGCTCACTGACACAGACCACACATCTTCTCCTGTTCTCCGTTTGTCACCGTTGGGTTTTCATTCTCCAGCTGCTCTCTTTGATCACATGACATACAGACCGCGCCTGAGAGGTCGACGGTCGCTTCGATCGCTGACAGTCTCGATTGCTTTGGTCTGTCCTTGTGAACACCCTGCTGCTTCAGTTTGAATTTTTATCAATGACATTTTCTGCTCCGTCTTTTGACCTCTTACATACGAGTATGGAGCATAGTATTTTGAATGTGTGCAACAATGTACATATTTTAAATTGTGTTTTTGAAATGGCACAACGTCAAATGCCAAATTTGAATTTTAAAGTGGCGCATTCAAAACTAATAAAATCCGACGACCTTGTTTTCAAAGTATAATATGTCAATGTTACGAATTGGCAGAATTTACGAATTCGCTGTTTACATTTCCAAATGCAGGATTCTATGGCTTTAAAATTTAAAATTTCTACAACATCGCGTCAGTGATTTGCTGAACTGAATGCACCATGCGAGTGGAAGAAGCTACGGCCAGGGGTGGCTGCACTCACAGCAGACCGCTCTGAAGATCTGGAAGGCCATGGGTCTGATCTGCTCCACCGTGAAGGGCAGGAAGTCGTTCTCCCTCAGGTAGTCAAAGGTGCTCAGGCCGAGCAGCTCAAACACAATGCATATGTGCCCGTGATGGTCGAACCAGTCCAGCATCCTCACACATGCACTGGACGAGAGAGAGAGAGAGAGAGAGAGAGAGAGAGAGAGAGAGAGAGAGAGAGAGAGAGAGAGAGAGAGAGAGAGAGAGATGAAGTGTTCATATAGCACCTAATTCTCCATATCGACCCTTAGATGGGTGCCATGGTATTGTATTGTAAAAGTGTCAGCAGTAATCAAGAGAGTCACATGTATGGGAGAAGACAGAAAGAGAGTCTCCTAATATCCAGGGTCTCAGCGATCCCTGCTTCCTGGAAGAAGTGGGGGGGGACTCACAAGCTGTGGTCATCATCCAGGCTGTTAATCTCCCCCAAGACCGCAATCTCAGACTGCGCAGCTTCTCGGAAACGCTCAATGTTCTTCACTATCTTCAGGGCCACACGTTCATTTCTATCACACACACACACACACACACACACACACACACACACACACACACACACACACACACACACACACACACACACACACACACACACACACACACACACACACACACACACACACACACACACACACACACACACACACACACACACACACACACACACACACACACACACACACACGGTGAGTCCAAACAGTGATCAACAGAATTGTGATTGTGAGGTGGCAGTCCTTTAAACTTACTTGTTTCTGTCCAGGCACTCCACCACCTTTCCAAAGGCTCCTTCTCCCAGAGTAGATACCACTTCATCTGGGTTGTGTGAGACAGAGAGAGAGAGAGAAGGGGGGAGGCTCAGACAATGGGACAGCCAAATACCAACAGACTCTAGCTCTGGGCCGCTAACACTGGCCTAAACTAACGGTCTAGCTCATGGTCGGCAGGATCCAATGTGGAAAGCCTAATGACTTGTTAAGTGTGTAAGACTTTCTTGCAAGAGGGTGGATTGTAACAGAGTCAGAAATATCTGGTGTTGATGGCAGGACAAACTTTGAGCTGCCTTAGCATCATTCCAACACAAGGTTCAAGAGAAATACACAAGGAATCGTGTAGTTAACCGCCTCTATGTTAGAAAGCATTGAATTATGTCACATGTTCATCATAAAGAAGAGCCATGTGTGAATTCATTCATTTCCCACCCATATTCAGCAAGACACTAAAACTAGACCCCATGTCCTGCAGCTCTGCGTTGCTAGCAGTGTAGACAGGGTTTTCTATTAAAACCCAAAAGCCCAAAGTGATGAATCTATGACGTGGGCAAAAGTGACAAGGAAAAACACATAAGAGTTGAGGTGGGATTTGTGTACATCTTTCATTCAGGAGGAGGCCGGCGTCATAGACCAGGTGGCCCTCTACGTCATCGCCACAACTCTTCCTCTTCGTCCCGCAACTCCGCTGTCGGCCGTCATGATCATCATCATCATCATCATCACCACCGTCAGCAAACGGTACAACAACCGCCGTGCGGCCATCCATGCAGATTCAAGCCAGAAGGAGGACGACGCCATCAGATGGAGCGAGCGATGAGGGCGGGTGGTGGTGGCGGTGGCGGTGGCGGTGGTGGGGGGAGGAGGAGGAGGAGGAGGAGGAGGAGGAGGAGGTCGCGAACCAAGGGCGGAGAGACAGAGACAGAGTCGGTGGCGTGGACAGATGACATCACGGCGGCAGAAGAGTCGGCGTGGGTATTGCGCGGGCCAGAGGGGCGCGTGACGGAAGTCAAAACACGGAGCCCCGCCCCCCCCGCCAGCAGGAGAGACGGGCACAGACCACGCCCAGCCGGTGTGTAGGGGACGGCACAAGAGAAACACACGGGCAAACATTTTCAAAGACAACGTCAATTACAAGCAGCCAGCCCTAAGCTACCGATTAAAAAAAAAAAAAAGGTCTCTCTGCTGTAGAACATAATGCTAATGTAAGGACAGGAGCGGCTGAGGAACCACTTAGCGATTTTGTAAAAAAAAACAACAACAAAACAAATGCTAGTGGAAAGGCACGCCGTTCTTCGGGGAGAAGAAGCAGGCGAAGCAGCACAGAGAGGAAGAGAGGCTGGTCTTACCGAGCCGCTGCCCTGGCTGCCGCTGTGGCTGTGCGCTCTGGAGCGCGTGTGAGAGTGGGCGCGCTGCGGCGGCGCCGGGTTGGGAGGGCACGCCTCGGGACCCGCGGGCGCCAGGGTGTGGGCGTCGACCCGCCCCCCCGCGGTAACGCCCGTCTCGGTCAGCGCGCCGTCACAGACCGGGACCCCCGCATCTATCAGCAGGGAGACACGCGCACACACACGCACACGCATACACGCACACACACGCACAGGTACACGCATACATACACGTACACGCACACGCACACACACACGTACGCACACACTCACGCACACACACACACACGTACACGCACACACACGTAGACGCACACACACACACACACACACACACACACACACACACACACACACACACACACACACACACACACACACACACACACACACAGCAGCCAGGTTCAATGTGTTAAAATGTAATGGCAAGACATGAACACTCTCATGCGGGACATGACCAAAGGGGAATAAGAAAAACAAACCCAAATATTCCTGCATTCCATTTCGGAACCTATTAGACTTTCCGCACATAGAACCACAACAGATATGGTCTAATGAAGCAGGCATTAACACGATCTTGTTTCGACAGCTTTAAGGTCAACCGGTCGTTCCCACATTGAAGAATGCATTGAGGTCCGGGCAGTAGGTGAACCTGTGACCCTGTTACCGTAACGTTCATATGCCCCGTCACTGGGATTCTACATGACTACGAGTGAAGAGGACTACCTTTCTCCAGGGTGGTTCTTATCAGGGTGCCCATGGCTTTTGTCCTGTCCCAAGCGTTGAGCCCTCTGCCCCGTTCTCTGGCCCTGCCTTGCAGCGCCTGATGGGGCTTACTGGGAATCTGCCGGCAACTGCACATGGAAATGAAGGAACAGAAAGCACACAGGTTGATCAATAAAGAAGATTCAGTTTAAAAAAATAAGTTGTGACTAATCACAATTATTGGTATTGAAGTAACATTCATATTTACGTCTAAATATTTCCCAATCAAAGTGTCTTCATATGGACTGCAGCACTGGCTCTATAAGTGCTCTCATTATTATTCTATATATATTAATGAGTACATAAACACGACTATACTATTGATAAGCTAAACATGAAATGTGAGACAAAATGTATTAGTTATTTCTAAAAGAAGATGAAAATCCTGCCAATATTGACCCATACTCCGAATACAATTTCTTACAAGCCACGTTAATGCATGCATCCAGTTGCTGTCATTAAGTCTACTAATTAAATGTATTCCCTAGTGTCCAATGATTACTATAGATTAACCAAACAGCTTTGTCAAATGAATACTGTAAATCAATTCTTATTGTGTAAATCAATATAAAAAGGAGAACAACGACAGATAGTGCACGCAGTGTAATCCCACAACAATGCAGTACTAACTTGACCGAGGTAGCTTTTCTTCTCAGAACTTATTCGTGTGTCGCCCGGCAGCCGAGCACACGATGCCTGCCTGGTGAATAACCACTAGATCTAGAGGCGGGGAACGCCTCGCCGTCTTGTCTTGGTTGTTCAGAGGTATGTATATAAAAGTCCTCTTTGCAGCGAATATGTGGAGGACTCTGTTTCTTGCGACAAACATACACGAGTGTCGACCTCTGCTATATATAGAGTGGACTCCGGGCTCCTCGGTCACACTGGTGGTCTCCCTGCCTTCAGAGAGGGGCGGGTCCGATATCACCCGGGACCCCCAGCCTGTCAGTTGGGTACGTGTCAGTTTGGTACACCCTACGGGCTGCTGTTGCCATGCAGGATGTGGAGGGACGCGCGTGTGCAAGATTCGTGCCTGCATGTGTTTCGGCTTCGTCATTCCTCCATGACTCACAGTCCAAGCTTCTATGTGGAAACTGCCTCTCCATCAAAATGTTCCAGGGCCAAATCGCAAATGGATGGCCGGACGTCATTCCTTCCCTCAGAAGTTCTGACCATTTGTTAGCGGCTGCAGTGAACGGCGGCGTTAGGGGGTGGGGGGCGGGGGGGCGTCCTTTCCATTTAGGTCCAGTGAAGACAGGTCGGGGGGCCTTCACACACCGACAGCGGCCCGCGGCGAAAACAGCCGGCGGTCTCGGGCTGCACCTGTCGTGTTAACAGAGGGGCCTCCCCCGGGGGTCTTCGTCAGCGCCTCCTTCACCTCGACACGTCCCGGAGACGGGCCGGCGCGCCGAGGTGCCGACGGGACCCTGAGCCCACCACGGCCCACCTTCCTCCTCCCCCCTTTCATCTGCCCCTCTTGTTCGACTCTGGACATTCTCTGGCCCCTTGTCCCCTTCCCACCTTGTCCCCTTCCCACCTTGTCCCCTTTCCACTTTGAAGCACTCCGACACCCCGAAATAATGACACGCATCTCAGCCAGGTTCTCGGTTAACCACTGACTTGATTAACTACTTAACTACTACTACTCACAGCTTATGTCGATGTTCTTCGTCAACCTCTTCAACAAAATACGAGTGAATAGGACTCGAAATGCAGACGATCGAGGCCTTGACACTTTGATCAAATCCTATCATGACAGGCTTCTGTTGCTCAGTGGAAGGCAGCAAGGGGCTCATTGAGTGCCAGTGCCCATCTCACAGTAGTAACAGCCCCATGTCATGTCATCATATCCTTTTCATTGCAGAGTGCCCCACCACCACCACCACCACCACCACCACCACCACCGCCCACCACCCACCGCCCACCACCACCACCACCACCCACCGCCCACCGCCTCCTCCATACCAGCAGCAGAAACCCTATCCTGCCAGCTGGAACCCCCCGTTCTCCCTGCTGGTCACACACACACACACACACAAAAACACACAAAAACACACACACACACACACACACACACACACGCAGACATAAATCTGCACTGAGAATGTCTCACTCTGAGTTGCCAACATGCAGGCCCGTTGTCACTCTCTTACCGAGTTCTCTCACTCAGTACTCGCGGGGCCGCGTGGGGGAATCACACCCCTGCTCCACAGCTCGATGACACCCGGCCGACATCGCCCTGCCACCGTGCAGCAGGGCGGCCTCGCAGTATGTATCACTATTTACATGAGATGCTTTGTATGAGCAAAGCCCTGCGTATTTTCCTATCGACAAGGCGACAAACCCTCAACATATTATAGGGCCCATTAACTCGGGAGACAGGGAGGGGGGGTTCGGGGCTTAAGCTGATTTTGCCGCGACCCCTAGAGGGGATTACGGGTGGGAATGGGAAGTAATAAATGTCCTGTTCTTCAGAGCTGATAACTCAGGTGTTTGGATGATGAACACATGACTTTCTTCCCTGTCATTTTAGATGGTCTCACACTGCTGCTTGACTACCAGAGCAACAAGTCAGTCCCTCTAAACCTGCAGAGGGGCAGAGCGGAGACGGCAGTTCATTCTATTCCTCCGTTTTTACTCAGGGTTTTGCAAAAGAGACCTAACGTTTTGGAACAGCGCGTCTTACAGACTACAGTAAATGTATGATTGAACAGAATAGGTCAAATATGTAACATTGACACTGAGAGTTTAAAATGGGTACTGCAGTCCAAATGACTGGGAGGGTAAACATGGGGTAAAACATGGCGGGCAGTCACCTCAGCCCTCATCCACCACAGACTGGAACATCACGTGGGTTGCAACGAGCAGCAGTGCAAGACGAGCCCAGCGCAGCATTATATTTTGTGATGAACGTAATTATTCTATTTTGAAGACGATAAGCAACTCAGAACTCAGAACTCAGAAAGACGTTTATTGCCAAGTAAGGTTTGCACCTGCGAGGAATTTGTCTTGGACCATTTATTAATGTTTGCAAATTGTAAACCATCTCATTTAGCTCCCATCTTCAAATCCTTCTGGACTCCATCGAAAGGCAACTCCTAAGATTTACCCCTGTCTAGCATAGCTCTGGTCATGGAGCCTTTCCGGAAAAAGGATGAGACTGTTTAGGTCAGGTAGAATCAATTCAAACCTGGTTGGATGGCTTGCTCCATGGCTGCAGGACGCTGTGTTTGTGTGACAATGTTTCCTGAGGCATCCCGGGGTACTCAGAAAATGATCATGTCCACGTTTTGATTCGGTACATTTGTACATATTGTACATCTAAGTCCACCTACTCCTCTGTGACCTGTGTTTCTGATGTGTGAGTGTGCTTTGTGCTGCATTGAGATTCACTCGAGGCCATAGTCTACCATGTAGGCTACGGCATACATAGTCAATGTAAGGTAGATAAAATAATCCCGCAATCTGCGGCAGTGGTCATAGGAGACCATAGGAGAGCGTAGGAGAACACAATGTTTATTGACTAAAGTAGTCTACTTGGCATATTAGTCGAGTAGAGGTGTTATTACTCGTGGAACGGTATAACTGACCAGGTGCCCGTAAGGTCAGGGCCAACAATAGTTTTCTTATTTTAGCCTAGTTGGTCAATTCGAGCACAGGCCTGTTTCTGTTTGCCTATAAAGTGCACAACCTAATACCCATTCTGCGTCGTAAAAGAAGCGGGGGCAACTGGTTGGTGGGTGGGTTGGGTGTGTGTGTGCGTGCGTGCATGACGTGAGCGTGTGTCTGAATCAAGGGGCTCATCGGGGGTGTCAACACGGAACTGCAATAGCACCACATGTTCCAGTATGTGCACCGTTACGAGTCCTGCTATTCCTGTAGCGAGTATGCACAACGGTGGTGTGTCAGAGCAGAGGCCCCTCTGCAGCACATGGGCTGCTGGCGGTATGTCCGAGGTACGTTACAGAACGGGATCCCACACATCGGCTGGCAAACCAGCAACTATCTTTCCCTTTAAATTCTTGACATTGCGTTCATCAAACAGATAACAGATCTGTTTTGTTTACAATGCACCGATGCGTTGAGTCCTCTCGGACAGCTCCGTTTACGATGGGCCCCCCCGGAAGAAAGCGACGACGTAGATTGATAGAAAACCTCCCACATGTTTCCAGTGCTAACCACGTGTGTGTGTGTGTGTGTGTGTGTGTGTGTGTGTATGTGTATGTGTATGTGTGTGTGTGCGTGTGCGTGTGCGTGTGTGTGTGTGTGTATGTGTGTGTGTGTGTGTGTGTGTGTGTGTGTGTGTGTATGTGTGCGTGTGCGTGTGCGTGCGTGCGTGCGTGCGTGTGTGTGTGTACCAGGGGGCCCTGGCGGCGTCTCACCGTTCGTAGGTCTTGCCGTGGTGGTTCCTCCTGGGGCATCCCTCCTGGAGCTCGGCCTCCTCCGCGTGACTGCTCCGACGGGCTCGCTTGGGCGTCTGCGCCTCCTCTGTCCGAGGAGAGCCGTACCCGTCCTCCGCCCATCCCTCCCCGGGGGAGTGCGTGCGCTTGGAGCGCCGCATATCTGCCAGGAAAGGAGCGACAGAAATGGTTCCTGAGGTGCAATAAAACACTATCCCCCCCCCCAGCCGGTCACAAAACCCAGAGCTAAACCCAGAGCAGGCCAAGCGGGCGGTTAAGTACAGGCCGGGGATTTGACTCCTGGTCAGGGGAACCTTCCCCTTGAATCTGTGTTTTTGCACAGGGTGTGGGGGAGGGGGAATTAGGTAAATACTGGGGCTTCTTAAAGGATTATCACCATCCATATAAAGATACTAGGTCAATACCAGCACATTGAATAATAATGGTGTAAGAATTGATTCTTAGGATTATGAATCCTTTGTTTCGCTTGGTACTGGCTGTACTCGTTGGTCTGACTCTATACATATTGGGTTGTAATATTTGGTCAAAAATAGCAAGGGTTTGAGATAAAGAAAGAAACTAATCCGCACTAAAGCACAAACATGGCAGGATTAACATGTACAACCCCTGAAGCCTTTTGTTTCTCCATGGGCCTGAATGTGTTTCTCTATGGTACCAAACATCAAGGTCAGGTCTGCTGACAGAGCAGACAGGGCGGCGTGGCAGAGGCCCCGGTGCCGAGTTGTGGACTTCAACACGTACATTAGAGTGGCTGTATGGATGGTGCACTCTCAGGCAGTATCGCTGCTCTCAAGTTTTGCTGTGGAAAACCGTATTCACGAATGGGTCCTCTTGACAAAGGCAATGATGCGTTGTTGCTACGCTGCGAAGCATACTTTAAAATGAACTTATTGTGTCGTTTACTCGGTTTTATACATGGATAAATGATCGTGGATAAACTGTAGTATCGACACAAGAAACTGATGTCAATGTTGTTTCGAGGCGTATGGACAACGTATTAGTGGGCCATTCATAAAACTAAGTTATATGGAGGGTATTACTACTAATTATTACTACCATGGGGAAATGTTGCAGCCTTCCTGGACCAGACGAGCCGCTGCATTTTAGGGTTTTGCTGTAGATACAGCAGATATGTAGCTGTAATTGAAGTCCATACTGAAATAAACCATCATTAAAACCATCCATAGGACGGAGATAGACCTATACATAGATCACATCAGCCGTATAAAGTCGACCCGCAAAACGAAGAGCACATGTTTAAGTGTGGTAAAAGGCACAGTAATTACAACCCCCTTGCTATGTTCTCGTTAGAATGAAATATATGTTTATTTAAACTATGTCAATTCACTATATGGACCTTACAAAAAACATCGACAACTATGCTGTAACACAGTAACAGGGGACATTAATGTGGTATGTGACCCAAATGAAACGCGCCGTGGGCTAGCATTTCCTCCTCAACATAAAGATACGCTCACCTTTGGCCGTGGGCTATTTCAGGTTCTGAAATCAGATATTGTCCTTTTCCAGAGACACGGAACCGTCTATGGACCGGCTGTCTGTTTACAATCCGCTCTACGACCGAAGAATAGCCAACTGTTGTTTGTTCACAGCATTGCGACTTGCTTTACGGCTGCTTGTGTTAACGGTTGATGGGATATGTAGTTAAATGTGACCCTTAAACGTATAATATTATTTGTAGTTCTTATAATGCTACCATGAACAGTTGTTCCAGTAAGGCCGGAGTTTAGGTCCCTACTTTTCCATATCAACATCTATATTACTATCGATTTTTGTGTTGTATGCCTTTTTTAAATACTACTTTGTGGTGGATGGATGTTGACATTTTACTTTAATAGAATCTCTTTAACATTATTTGTAAACCAATTTGATCATAATTGGAATAAGCACCTATCCAGTTAACAGTTTTTACTTCACGTGTGATATTTCAATAATACATGATATTATATATATATATATATATATATATATATATATATATATATATATAATATCATGATATGTACATGGGACATAACAATAACCATTTAAATAAACAATTCTTAAAAAAATACAAAATATCATACTTTATTTACACAAGCAAATACATAAAATGAGGTTTCACTGAGCTAATGTTCAAGAGAAATACACAAGTGTAACACATTTGACACAAGATTAATGTCAAACTGTCCTGTGAAGATGTATTTTTTAGATCCAACTGCAATACATTGAACTTGCCTTGTTCTTTGCCAGCACATTGTAAATGTTTAATACAAATAGTTTCATGCTCAATTTGTTGAGCGTATGTATATGTAGTCTATTACAGTAACAGACAATGGTTTTCTAAACCTTGGTAAATGGTTTCATAAATATATGCAATGACATTTCTTTTAGCTTTGCTAATGCATATATATTACATTATATTATTGCTTTTACTTTTGCAAGCTTATTTTAGAATGCAAATTGTATTAAACTAAATTTAATTGACATAATGGCTAACTTTTTCTGGTTAGTGGGGTCCATTTAGAATCATTTTGATTTAACAAAGAACGAACCCAATGAAATTGAAAAGAGAGAGAGAGAGAGAGAGAGAGAGAGAGAGAGAGAGAGAGAGAGAGAGAGAGAGAGAGAGAGAGACAGAGAGAGAGAGAGAGAGAGAGAGAGAGAGCAAACGATGGGCCAATGAGTTTAACACACTTTCATACATGAGACATGCAGCTGTGATGAATTACAGCAAGACAGCATGTGGACACGATAAAGATATAGGGTGGGCCGATTTAATTTGTATGAGAGCACACAAACAAACACACACACACACACACACACACACACACACACACACACACACACACACACACACACACACAGACACACCACACATGCACACACACACACACACACACACACACCACACACATGCACACGCACACACACACACGCACATGCACACACATGCAGACACACAGACGGGCACAGACAGATTGATTTATAGACATACAACCACAGTCCTTATTTAGACTTTATGTCCATATGAACATATATTAGTAGTCACTGCATAACTGGTCATTCACTAACTCCGCTTACCTAAACTTACACATCTTTGTGTATGCTATTTACTTCTATAGTGTATGTCTAGATGTATGTTCTTTTATGTATATATTTTTTCTATATTGTTACGTATGTTTATATTATATATTTATATTTCTAACACTATACGTAGAGTGTCTCTCTCTTCTTGTTTCCC
>JAXIVH010000018.1:5168966-5188966 GCA_036785325.1 Urophycis tenuis | reverse complement strand
TCAGAGCCAAAGCCGAGGACCCACACAGCATCATTGGAGGTAATCAAGGAATGAGTAATCAATACAGGCACAATGCATCATGGGAATGTTACAAATTTATGCAGCCTTGCAACATCTGTGCAACAATCTTCTTTTCAAAGCATGAGGGTTACTGCTACTAATACTAATACAACATCAACAACAGCAACGAATATTTAAACAACACAATGAATACAAATAATCCATGATGATGATCATGAGAGGAGGAGGAGGAAGAAGAGAGTGCTGAGGATGATGATAGAAGCCTAGAGCTGGACAGTCTGGATCATAATCTTAGCACTTGCACTCATCTAAAACATTTCTAATGCTGATCTGGTCTCTCTTGGACCATCAGCCTCACCTTAGTTAAACAAAGGTTAAAAACAAACAAAAAGTTGACACCTCTTGTCTCCCCCAGGTGCAGCGGTGGTCCAGGTGTTGATGCTGGAGTTGATCAGGGAACACCGGTCTCTCTTCCCCAGAGAAGCGGGTCCCTGTCCGGCACGGCCCCCCGGAAAGCCCCGGGACCCGACGCCCACGGGCCCCGGGTCGGCCTCGCTGCCCGCCGCCCCCTGCCCCCGGCAGCTCTCCCTGCCCCTCATCGCAGAGCGCTGGGGGCGGCCCGGCTCCGTCTCCAGCCTCAAGGACACCAAGGAACACCCCAGCCCTCCGCTGCACCCTCCCGCGTCGTCCGCCTCCAAACACTGTGACCCCAGGTTCAACCTTCAAACTTCATTTGGATTACGATCGCATGTGGGGGGGGGGGGGGGGGGGCATCAAGTGTAGTGTAACCATAGACTGTATATAAATGGACAAACCCTCTGTGACGTCACCCATAGACATTCTTAACAGCGGAGATGAAGCCTAAAATTGAGCTTCTGGGCGCTGCCATCTTGGACATTTCAGTCTGTGTTCTAAGCCCGCCTACCTCCGGCCAGACCAATCAAAGCCTCGAATCCGTGAAGGTCATGCCGTGATGACAGATGACAGCTGCCAATCAAGTTGACCACGCCCTTAATTATTCATAAAATAAATCCTTCTCTGTGCATTAAAATAATGGATTCTAAAAAAAATCACCCCCCTCACAGTTGTCATGGACTCGAACACTACTGAAAGACACCAAAACCGTTTTTTGAACCAGGCTGTAAAGATGTTTATTTTGGCTGTAAAGTTGGACATTTTAACATGGGTGTCTATGGGAGTTGACTCCGTTCTGCAGCCAGCCTCAAGCGGCCAGTCGAGGAACTGCAAGTTTTTGCACTTCCGCATGGGCTTCATTTTTCAGCATGGAATGTTGCCGCTTGAGTGTAACCAGCTGGTGTTGAAGTGTGACATGTTGTGGCCAAATGAAGAATTTTGGTTGGACCACCTCATCAGACCACTAGATGATATGGGCGCACATGTACATCAAATGCCAAAATGAATGGGTGTATTATAATCATAACAGTTAAAACATTTAAAATAGAAATGGAAACAAATGCATGTTTTTACCTTTCACATACTTGAATGTGTCGGACTTTGCCCATGTGACCCTCCTCCCCTGTGTTCCCCAGCCACGCGGCCGACCCGCTTAACCCCGCCGGCCAGAGGAGAGTGCTGGGCCACCGCCACACCTCCTCACACCCGGACAGCTGCCTGTTCCCGCTGCCCTCCACAAGCTACCCCCTTGCCCCCCTCCACCACCAGCAGCGCCCGGCGGCCGGACCCGGCGCCCCCCAGCCGGATGAACAGTTTCCTGGCGGCGCGCCGGAGGACTCAGCGTCGGGCCTCGTCGCTCCCTCACTCACCCTTCAGCCGCACGTCGCAATCAGCCCCGCAGAGGGCGCGCCCCTGCCTGGCCGCCAGGAAGAAGGGGCTTGCCCCTGGGCCCTGGCAACCGAGGAGGTGGAGGAAGGGGGCGTGGTACCGGAGGCGGACAGCGGCGGCAGCAGTGAGTACCAGGAGGACAGCATCATGTCTGTCTACGACAACCTGAGCAGAGCCTCTCTGCACCACAGAGTGGAGGTGGACGACCAGTTTGACGCAGATGCTGCGCTCATGCATCTGGACTCTACTTTGATCGTTATGGAAGGGGCAGGAGAGGAGGAGGCCCAACATAGCCTGGTCTCCTCCTTCTCCTTCTCTTCCTGTGAACAGCTCCCGGTGGACGAGACGGGGGATTGTGAGTGTGGATCTAGTCCATGCCAGTCGCTGAGGTCCTCGCCAATGTTTCTCTCAAACCTGGGGTCGGAAGACAATGACCATTATGAGGAAGAGGATGATGACAATAGTGGTGATGATGAGGATGATAATGATGATGATGTTGAGGCTGCTGTTGATGACGATAACCCCAATGGGGATCTTCAGCCCCCTAATTCCCCAGCATCGTGCTCTGCTCCCAGTGACATGCCACTCAGTACGGGCAGCTCTGAGGTGTTCCTCTCCTCTGGATCTCCGGATCCCCAAAGTTCCCAGGCTCAGACCGAGGCCCGGAATGTTCACGCTTACTTGGCTGAGCTAAAGCAACAGATGACCAGACAGAGGGCTGAGTACCAGGCCACCATATCGAGGTGAGATGGGGGGCATTCTCCACCAGGACACTGCACTCAAAGTTCAACCCATTTATACTTTCTTCATTTCCAAACCTAAATGCAACAAGTTTTAAGAGTTGAAAGTGCTGATCCCCTGTTTGTGGGCTGACTATCAGCCAAACGGTCAACCTAGTGTCTTGCGTAGCTATTGTTTACATACGCGCTTAAGCTAACCTAATTTCTCCAGAAACAGCACGACAGTCATTTTGACAAATCAAGTGCTCACGGATGTTGATGTGAACTTAATTGTAAGTCGCTTTCGATAAAAGCGTCTGCTAAATGCCCTAAATGTCTAAATGTAAGCTATGAGAGACGGTTACCATGGTTTGATCCCCCAGACCGCCTCACTCATTGGTCTTCTTCTTCTCCTTCTTCTTCTTCTGCTTCTTCTTCTTCTTCTTCTTCGGTGGCAGGCTGGAGCGCTGCAACGAGGCCCTGGAGGGACAAATGGCCGCCCTGTGCTCCCGGCTGGAGCAGCACAAGCGCTGGCACAGCCTGGCCGAGGTGAAGATCCGCAACGTGGAGCGGGCGCGCATGGACGCCGACCGGCGCAACGCCACGCTGCAGAGGGAGATGGAGCAGTTCTTCAAGACGTTCGGAGAGGCCAAGGGAGCAGGAGGAGGAAGAGGTGGTGGTCGACGAGGCAGGGGAGCAGAGAGGACCAGGGCACGGCTACAGAGTTTGTAACAGAGGAGCGGACAGACAGGACGGATTAGAGACAGATCTGGTCCGGTCTCTGACACTGTGAACCCTACCGACTAGGGCCGTGAAGAGCAGGATCTACAGCAGCAGGACAGTGGTTGAAGCCCAAATGACGTTAGATCGTTTGGGCTTCAGCACATCAATGCATTATTATTTAATATGACCCACAAGAACATGAACCACAACAACGAGGACTGTGGAACGAGTGTGGGTATTTCAGTGCTGCAAACAGGCTCCTGTGCTCGTCAACAATGGGGGAAAAAAAGCATGTTCCTCTCCCAGCGAATACATTTATTGGCAGCTTCATAGCTTACTGTGTCTTCTCCCGTTATCTCACAAGCGTGTGTGTCCAAAGACCCTCACCCTTGATGGAGAAGCCAAGCCCACACCTGCCTGGGAGGGTCAGTCACAATCATCTGCTGTCAACCCAAGGATTTGTTGATGACATCACTGACAGTTGATGGCCAAATGGTCTTCTTTCCCATCTCAACTTTGGGGCAAATGGTGAAATTATGTAGTCAAGGACTGGAGGTCTGAATCATGTCTAAAACTGAACTCTAATTGAAGATCTTAAAGATCTTCAAAATCCTTTGTCGCTATGCATGTACAATGCCCTTTTTCTGACTTTTCCAGCTTGTTTGAAGAATGTTCTCTGTGGGCCAAAAGGGAGACTCAGTCGCATTAACAGCCATACTTTGATTATACTAATGCTTCATGAGGAGTACGGGGGGTAACCATTTACTGCAGGTATACTGAAAGGAAAAGACAACACTTAAAAAGCGTAATAATACATGAAAGAAACGATGATGAAATGGAACACAGCCAAGACCTGAACACTTTGTGCCAAAGATAAGGAGGGTGAACTCATAGACCTAACACTGGTCGTTTTACCTTCCTTTTCATCAAACCCTTTAACCCCAGTATGTAACAGAGGGAGACAGTACATTGGCCTCTGTTTGATGGGGGTTGAAGCTAGACAAGCAGGGAAACAATGCTTCACCCATCTGACTGCTCATCTGTGTACATGTCAGTGGAACATTTGAGATTTTTTTTGTAATAATCAAAGGCAATCACTGAATTGCAATATGTTATATAAAAACAACAATTCAGATGAAGGGATGAAATCTGTGTAGGCCTAGAAGAAAATATCTAATTCAAAACAGAAATATAGCCATATAGCCTTTTGGTGTCATTGTTATCTTGAATCATTCACATTGATGGGACAATTCTTGACCTTGACACTATGCAGGGCTTTCCAAGAACCAGCAGCTCACACAAAAGTGTGAGCTAATTCAATAAACCCCCAAAACGCCATTGACGGTATTTCCTCTGATGAGGATAAAGGAATGTTTATTTGACGTGGAAGATTGTAGGCTACATGCAACAGTGATGACATCCAAGGTTAGAGATACAGAGTTAGGAAGGCAGACAGTTCATCACTTCAAGTCAGGTTCAACAAAACATCAGCCACAGCACTTTCAGGGGCGGCTAACATTCAATGTGTAAAAAGTTGGTCACATTACAGCAGGTGGATGAAACAGACGTCCACTCATGGCTCGTAACGTGACGACAATACTACACTCATGACACGTCACGGCACTTTATTATTTATTTTTTTCAAAACCTGAGGGAGGGGAATGGATGACTCAAAAAAGTACCAGCAGTCGTCTATACTGATTGAGTAGGACTTGTGTGTAAGAACATGTTTGTTTGGAGTTTGGGTTACAATTAATAGGTGACGATGGTTCATAAAGACAGCTGGACAGAAGCCGTTTTACAGAAGGCGTACAAAGCTTTTTTTTTTTTTACAAGCTTGCATAAAGTGCTGTTGGACACAAGTGATCATGACCGTGACAACATTTTTTAGCCAGCATTACATTTAACATGGAGCTCTACACACACACACACACACACACACACACACACACACACACACACACACACACACACACACACACACACACACACACACACACACACACACACACACACACACACACACACACACACACACACACACACACACACACACACACAGAGTACTCAACATGACTCTGGCAACATTTTACGCCGTAGAGACATTTTCATATACAGAGTACGAAGTTCGCCAGCTCTGATTGGCTAAAACATTGACCTCCGTCACTCAGACCATAATGTTGTCACACAGTTGATGCTTGATTTATTGAAAATAAAAACAATAACTTAGAAGATTTTTTTTTCTCGCATAAATGTATGACAGTACAGGAGAGATGAACGCATAAAGAACATGAATGGTGATACTGGTCAATGATTACAATGCGCATGTGGAATATAGAAGAAATGAAATAGACACAATGAGGAATAAATTACGTATTTTCTGGAGGCATACGATTTTCCGGAGGCATAACACTACAAAATACAGTCTTGCCTTAAAGTCAACATCTTTTCTCAATAAACTGATTTGTAAATGTGTCCTTTATCAGCTATAAATATATTTTGGTGGTTGGTATTTTTCTTCTCTTTTTAAGGGAACGATGGCTTCTATTGCATCTAAAATCTAGAGAACAAAAAAATCTAACAAACACAAAAGAGAACAATTTAAGCAAGGAGCCTTCTTCTCAATGCCTGCTGAGACATTCAATTCTAAATAACTCAAATAATAATAATACATCTTGTTCTTCTATAATAGCAGCTCAACCACTATATTGGTTTAAATTTGTCCGGACAGCCCTACGATTTAAAGTCAAGCATAAAACACCATACTTCATCAAAAACAAACACTGTATTTACACAACTGGACAGCTGCCACAGAGAGATGTTCTGGTGGAAGACGATCACCTGCATGTAGCATTACGACAGACAGACAGACATTGTTGGAGAGACTCACACAATACATGAACAACATTTGGGCACTTGTAGGTGTGTGTACAAGAGCAATCTTGCAATTTAGTAAGACTACATTAATGCAAGCATGGGCCAAAATTGCTGATTAGTAAAATAAAATGCTTCAAGGGCTCTGGAATGACGCAAGTCCTGTCCAGTCATTAGAGTGGCCAGTGGGGAGTCGGTTTGAGGGGAAAAAAGGTTTCTGCAACAACAGACCTCTTCAGAGTCTGCTACTTTTGTTTGTTGTCGTCGTTTACTTCAACCGGAACCTCAAAGCGCGGGGTCCAGACCCCGCGCCGCCTCTCTAGAACCCGGACGGCGTCAGGATGTTCATGTCTCGGGGCTTCAGCTTGTGCGGCTTGGCCCCACGGCTCCGCCCCTCCGCCACGGGAATCTCCATCTGGGGCGGGGCCGCCCGCTGAGCGGCGCCGTCCTCGGCCAATCGCGTGGCCTGGGCCTTCATGACCTCCATGGCGGTGGGCTTCTGGGCTCCGCGATAGGCTTGGAGGGCAAAGCCAGCTGGGTGGGAGTGGGAAAGGACAAAGAGGGAGGGGCTGATCACACAGAACATGTCCGCAGGCGCTCCGCCTGTTCTGTGGAGGCGGAGTAGTGCACTGCAGCGTTTCACTGTCGCACCGCTACAGTCTACATCTAAACCTGCCACGACGCCTGGCTTCTTTAGCAGACATTTAACTGCTTGGGGAAGTCCGAGCAACCAAATACCGTGAACTGCAGAAAAAAAAAAGACGCTTGGTTTGCATTTATTACTATGACGAAATAGCAACCTCCAGCTGTACTAAGCTCAAGAAGGTTTTTGGAAATACCAAGATATGGTTCTCAGATTTAGTAACCAAATACTGCATTACACTGCACTTACTTAGTGAGTTACATTAAAATAATAGAGGTTACTTAGTGACTAGTGACTATTTGACTATTGACTATTTAGTCATTTGTGAACGCATTTACTCATACTATAGCGCTTTATGTAATTATAATACCAAACATCCAGAGGAAGACTAATAGAGAAACTGTATACCAAAGCCATGTAGGGTGTACTATATGGAGACACATTAATACCAGATAATGGGTAGAGCCTATATTGAAGAAACACTCAACAATGACGTTGCACTTATGTATTATTATTATGTATTAATATATCACAATTCAATGCACACAAGACAACACGATCTAAGAAACTCCTCATGATCACCTACCGCAAGTCATTGTCTGTCGGGATTTCAACAGAAATCAAAAAAAGCCAAATGACTTAACCTGGAAACGTTCCATCAAGTCCCCAGCAGCGCTGTCCATTACTGAGCAGCCCAGCTCCCCTGAAGCTGCCTCACAGCCGACAGAGATGGCTGATTCTCTAACAGAGCCTTTGCTCCAGACACACTAAGTGGAACGTGTCCGAGCGGTGTTGGTGGATGGACGCGAGCGGCGCCGTGTTTGTCTTCAGTACAAAGGTCGTCCTGCCTATTTCTGTCCAAAACACACTGAGCGTGGAAACAAAACCAAAACGACGAGCCTCACAGCAGGCTCGCGGTCATGTGCTTTCTCTAGTTCCTTGAACTAAAAGAGCCTCATCATCACCTCAACCCAACAGCAGACAATGAAGTGGCCACGCCCGCCTCATGGTTGCACAGAGAGCTGCGGAGAGGCTGGACTCGTCCATCCCTGCACTCGTTTCCCTGTTTACCTGCCGAGGTGGGCTCCGAGCCCAGGTCCGAGGTGGTCTTCTGGACCACGGGCCGCGGCCCGAAGAGGCTCCAGCGCTCCATGGCACCCCCGGGTCCTCCTCCTCGGTCGCCCCCCAGCTCTGCTCCTCCTCCTCCTCCTCCTCCTCCTCCTCCTCCTACCAGGTCCATACTTGTGTTGGAGCCCACGCTCAGCTCAGAGCCTGTACTGCTGAACCAGCTCCTGCACACGAATGCACACACACACACACATACAATTAGCATGCGTGCATTCTCTGTCAGGTCTTCCTTGGAAAAAGTAAATATATATAAAATTCATTGATTAAAAAGAACTAAATCACATTCCTGTTTAAGAGCACACATGTGTCTGGGTGTGTGTGTGTGTGTGTGTGTGTGTGTGTGTGTGCGTGTGTACTGACCTGCGTTTCTGCTTGGGTGAGCTGTGGGGGGTGCTGGAGGGGGTGGACTGGGCAGACTGGGAGTCCTCCCGGGACTCCGTGGTCTGGATCTGCAGTTTCTAAGACAACCACGCCAGGAACACGCCGCCAATAAACTACTGCCACAACAAACGTGGACCCGGTCCCTTCACTCCGCGCCATAGTGGCCCTAGCAACAACTCACTGAGTGGACACAAGCATTCGCTGCACGTCTGCACAGCACCGGCAGAATGACCTCCCTACCTCATCACAATCGTTATGGGTGTTTTTCACAACGTACTGAATGCTCACGGGGGAAACGGGCTCCTTGTATTCTGCTGAGGATTGTAGTTTCTACCCAACGGCATCACGTAACATGTTTGGATTTCATCCAGATTAATTTTTAGCAATGTCAACCCGTATTCACACAACAGATGTACTTTCTACATTGGGTATAGATGGGGGGGTGGGGGGGCAGGCACATCCAGCAGGCTCTGCAATCTTAGGGTGCTGTTAGACCTGCTGTGTCCTGTGTGCAGACTTGCTGCATCATTACGCGGCCAAAGCTCATGATAGTGGAGGTCTCCACTTGGCGCAGACCACAGTAATATCAGATCCTGGAAATCGTACAAAAGCACATGTATTGTGTGCGCATGTAAATAAACAACAAACGTAACCAACGCAATGTCGCCAGCTGGTCTGACATGGCATGCTTATCGCTATGCACATAAAGACTGTGATCATACAGGTGTGGGAAATTGCGCACTAGGACCGGCAGTCCCTCCTGGAAACTCTCCGCCATGCTAATAATAACTTCCCTGACTCGGACCTCGAGGTCACTGTGTTTATTCGCACAATCTCCCCTAAGTTTCTTGTCAGTATTGCGTCTTGCGGGAGCGTCGTGTTCGCCTGCGAACCGACGCGCCGAGCGGTGGCAGAATACGCGTGGCGGCCGTGATGCGTACACGGGTGCGTGGTCTGCAGCCAGTGAATCCCAGCCCTTACGTGGAGTGAGTCGGGCATGCGGTGGTGGTGGCGGGTCTCCTCCGCGGTGAGGCCCTTGTGTGGAGTGTAGCTGGTGTCAGTGAGCCCCGCGGTCTGCTCAAACCTCATCACGCTGTCGTGGGTCTGCTCTGCTGGGACAGAGGGAGGGAGGGGGGGAGGGGGGGGAGAGAGAGACAGAGAGAGAGGGAGGGAGAGGGAGAGAGAGGGAGAGAGCTCATGTACATGTCGAAGGTGACGGTAGGTCTAGGTGCTGTTCTGCACCTAGACTCTGGAACTCACTCCCACTACACAAACGCACTATGGACTCCATTGACAGCTTCAAATCCCACCTCAAAACACACCTTTTTCAGTTATCCTACTCCCCATAACACTCTGTCCCCCCCAACCGTTCTATCTTCTACTTTCTAGCCACACTGTATTTTCTTTGTATGTACTGTATTTAGTTTATGTGCTATTGCATTTCATATCTTCTTATTTATCTTATTTATTATTTATCTCAATTTATCCTCTTATCTTTTTTTTTGGTTGTGTTGTTTCTGTACATGTAAGGTGACCTTGGGTTCTAGACAGGCGCCAACAAATAAAATAGATTATTATTATTTAAAGGGACTGATCATTTGCTTTGGGCGAGCGGGGCGGGATGTCTTACTGGTGATGAGGGAGTTCATGATGATGGACGAGGCCTTGGCCTTCACCACCACCGGGGACCGGGTCGGGGCGATGCTGGCCCCGCTGGAGCGGCTGGCGCAAGCAGCGGCGCTCTCGTCCTCCTGAGTGAAACCCAAACACCACATCCTCAGCTGGCGCAGCGTGTGTGTGTGTGTGTGTGTGTGTGTGTGTGTGCGCGTGTGCGTGTGTGCATGAGTGTAATTATGCCTTTCGCATGCATGTGTAAAAATCTTTTTCCACATCTACATTTGTGTAACATTTGTGTAATACGTCATTGTGTGTGTGTGTGTGTGTTTGTGCGTGCGTGTGTGTGTGTGTGTGTGTGTGTGTCCGTGTGTGCATGAGTGTAATTATGCCTTTCGCATGCATGTGTAAAAATCTTTTTCCACATCTACATTTGTGTAACATTTGTGTAATCCGTCATTGTGTGCGTGTGTGTGTGTGTGTTTGTGCGTGCGTGCGTGTGTGTGTGCGTGTGTGTGTGCATGAGTTGAATTATGCCTTTCGCATGCATGTGTAAAAATCTTTTTCCACATCTACATTTGTGTAACATTTGTGTAATCCGTCATTGTGTGTGTGTGTGTGTGTGTGTGTGTGTGTGTGTGTGTGTGTGTGTGTGTGTGTGTGTGTGTGTGTGCGTGCGTGCGTGCGTGCATGCCTGCGTGTGTGTCAGCTACCTCGGCCAGGTGTGTGAACCTCCTCTCCGGTATGACGGGCCGCCTCCACAGGTTGTTGATGCTGATGTCGTGGGGGGGCGTGGACATGGGGGCCTCCAGGTTGTCGTCGTAGCTGAGGGCCCGGCGCGCCATGCCTAGCGGGAGCCCCATCCCCGAGCCCTCGATGGCTGGGACCCAGAAACCAACAGCGCCCCCATCGTCACACAGGAGCCAGTGGAACAGAGAGCCGGTGCTGGGGCTGAGCTCAGTCGCCAGGCAATTCTAGGAATTCTCTCCCGGTCAAGTAAGCCCTTTCCGAGCACACAACGCCACAGTGGGCTTCACCTGCACTGTCAGAGTTATCGCCATTAGCAACTTCTGGTGGCTTTCGTCGTAGCTGCTGTTATAGCTATGTATCGCATGGCTGTGATGGATACTTGATTGTTATTGGGCAATCACGGCGTTGTTATTTCCGAAACACATGGAATACGCCATTAGAGGAGCCAACAACACAGCCGTGCCGGCGGTGGTGAGCAGGGACATTGGCGGTGCAGGTTTCCCATAATGTCAACCGACCCCGTGCAGGAAATGCTCCTTAACATTGCGGGGAATGACTGCAAGTATGAAGAGGGCTTCATGTTAGCACAGTGGGGACAGGGGCAACACTGAACCAGAATAAAACGATTTAGATAGACATTGATATTTAGCTCCAAGGCAGAAGTTTAGCCCACACCAGTTTAAAGGCCGATTCAGACCAGATTCGGCAGAGATTGTGATGCGGGAGCGTAATGTCATGGCCCATTTGTGTGACGTCATGTTGTGATGCAACGGTAAGTGATTCTCCAGAAGTTGCCCCCCTCATCCTCATCTTAAACACACCAGCACCACTCAAATGAAAGGTTAAACTCATGTTTCGGCCACAAAGTCTGACCTGGTCTAAATGAGCCCTAAGGCCACCATTCTTGTTCTAAACAGTTAAAACGACCAAGCGTCCACTATGGATTACCAAAACAATACAAGCCCCCACACCCACAGCACTCCAGCCCGCTGGGAGTTTGTTTCACTGTACATACTGTACATTTGGTTTACAGAGGACACAAGTGAAGGCTGCAGTAAAATGACGTCGCATGGTGCATGGTAATCTTTGGAACACACCCCGTTCCTCGTCACATGCGCACACAAGTCAGCGTGTGTGCACCCCCTTTATCAACACAACTAACTGATCTAGTGTATAGTGGTGCACATCACCAAGCCTTGAGAAAATCACAATACAATCCGGTACGGAAGGTTTCCTCCAGATGTCAGACACAACATGATAAGAGTATTTTTCATGCCTAGAAACGGCACATGGGGGAGATGTCCAGCAGGTGTCTAATACACCCCAGCTACGGAAACACAAAAGCCTCCTCACCTGGCAACTCTCCAGAACCAGACATGTTTCCGTGAGCTCGCTGAGAGATAGACGAGAAGAGGGAGACCTGGAGGGACAGAGACAGAAGTACAAAAAGAGAGAGAGAGAGAGAGAGAGAGAGAGAGAGAGAGAGAGAGAGAGAGAGAGAGAGAGAGGGAGAGAGGGTGAAACCGGGATGATATGGATTAGATATGTAGTCATAAACAATGTGCCTTCTTTTGATTCCTAATCATTCATTTATTCAGCATTATGTATGCTATTATTACACTCAATAGGCACTCTAGCTATATGTGTTGCTCCATTTTAAGAGAATATAGATATATCATCAAAGGCCAGTTACATATACTCTATTAGCAAGCAGAAGAATGCAAAATTTGCCAACACTTGTTGGCGAGTCAGGAGTCAAAGTCACAGTAGATTTATCCATGAGCTATCACGTGAGCATGAATGAGAGACATAGTTCAACTTTAAACACAACAAAGACATGGTATGGGAACAGGAAGTCAGCAACTCATTGTGTACACTGTATGCACTGTGGTCACGCTCGTTTTGGTGTGGATGCAGAATGACTTGAGGTTGAACATGCACATTTAATTTCCTGTTTTATTGTCATGTCAGGGGACAGAGTGTCCATCTGCTATCAAACAGACGCATTGCACAACAACATAAAGCTCCTTACCTACAAATCTTGTGCGGTCACTTGGAAGTGCAGATACAATAGCTCACATGGAAGTGCATTTTGTGTTGGAAAGGAAGCTGGCGAACAGACAAGGATTATTAAATTACACACTTTAACGCTTAAGTGATTTATAGTTGTATAGGTTCCTTAACAGAAAGCTGTGGTGATAAATGCCCTACAGGACAGGACAAACAGGACAAACTACATCATTCGTGTAAGCTTTAGGCTTCGACATAAAGCAGCCATTAGGCTACATGCTGTAAACAATGAATCAGAGCAATTATTTGCTTAAAAACAAGTCTAACATGAACATCAATCCAAATAATAAACCAGATGTATTAGAGGGAGAGAGATGAGAGAGAGAGAGAGAGAGAGAGAGAGAGAGAGAGAGAGAGAGAGAGAGAGAGAGAGAGAGAGAGAGAGAGAGAGAGAGAGAGAGAGAGAGAGAGAGATTACGTAATGCCGCAGTTACCTCTTCTATACATTGTAAATACATGACAACAGTGGTAGTTAACAGAAACAACGGCCGCAATACAACAATTCCACATTGCTTCATTCATGAAAACACAATTATGAGTCTGACAAAATGAGATGGGAGAATCCCATCACAAAGCAACGGCTAACAGTCATCTATTTATATAGTTTAGTATTGTCGCCTTACCTATTGCTCTGCTGCATAGAAAAAAAGCTAGGAGACAGGTGGCCGTGATCTTTTTGCTTCGAATAGATTAATAAGAGAACAGAAATACAGAGAAGCCATTTTGTCGGACAAATAGCAGCTGCAGGAAAGCTGATGCCGTGAGGAACGTTATCAGCGCTGGATGGATGCGTTTGGTAATCTCGCGAGAACACGCATACCCCAAGTTGTGCGGCGTTTAGGATTAGTTTATGGCTTTATAATGACTACACAAATACAATAATGTGCTTGGGCTAGTCAAATCTTTAAAATATTGATATTATTCCTAAGAGTAATTGTGATGAAAATGTGCATATTGGTCTACCATAGCTTTACTGGCTTGCCAGCTAACAGCCGTCAGTGAATAAATATATAAATAAATAAAAGCTGCCCTTGTTGGTACTCTACCAGAAGATGGCGCTCATGTGAAACAATTGAAATAAAACGCATCCAAATATAAATTCGCCCTTTGTTTGACACTTCGATATATTTCTACTTTGCTTCACCGTGACCCAAAATTATGAATCAAAAACTGCAGATTCGTTTCCATCATGCAATAGCCTATATCTTGCCTAGGCCTTACAAAAACAAATTTGTTTGTAATTTATCAGCTGTTTCAAATCAACCTGACATTAGTATGCAGCTCATAGGCAATGACGCAATGGTTGGACTGCGGGCTATTTCACCTAATATTATATTTGAATGTCTAGCAATTATGTGCTGTATGTCTATATAAGCCCACACTAGCTGACCATCAGATTTTAAATTAGGCCTGCTGGATCCAAGACTACAAAGACGTTCACTTATTATAAGGGAAGGCCTATCATAAAAACGTAAAAGTGCATCACACCCAACAAATATTTTATTCGGGGATATAACCAACAATGATCATCATAACCATAGTTATAACAACTGTAAAATAGTGCCAGCAATGTTTCTTAGCTTATGTATAGGCCTATGCCCACTCTTAAATGGTGTAGCTTACATTAAAAAAATAACTTAAATTAAATAGTAGGCCTAGACGCATATTAACTTTCAACTTCAAACTGAAAATCAAAGGTAGGCTTTGAGACATTTATTTTTCTTTGCAGGCCAATATCTTTCACAGGAACATTCACAGGAACATACACAAGTAAGCTTTATGTCGACTATAAATTGTGGGCGAACATAGAACATAAAGATATTTACAGATACATAAAGATACATAAACTAACATAACGATGCACAACACATGACGTAAAAACAGCATGTCGAAATTTGGCAATGATCATAATGTAAATAGATAATAGATACATAAGTAAAATACAAAATATACATAGCCTAAACAAAATCGTGTGTATATATATATATATGTATGTATATATATATATATATATATATATATATATATATATATATATATATATATATATATATATATATATATATATATATATATATATATATATATATATATGTATATATATATATATATATGTATATATATATATATATATATATATATATGTATCTATTTTGGGGGTTAGGCATAACGTAAGGTAACAGGTTAACGGTCATGATCATGTATTTATAATCAGGCATTCAGAAAATCGGACCAATAGCCTAACACTTTCACTCATATCATGTGGAGATGCATAAATATACGTCAGGTCAACGTTTACATGCATCTTTCGATCTTCTTTACGGAATAAAGCAATCCTTGTGCTAGGGTTTTAGGGACTTGTCGGGGGGGGGGGGGGGGGGGGGGGGGGGGGTCACCTGGACGAGTGGAGCTACCTGTCAATTGTGTCAAGGTGAAACGTAGATCTCCGCTCCGACGCCCGAACAATAAAAAGGTTGGCTCTTTACAACCTGCCGTGTCCTGATCCAACTTTCCATAACCTGTGTGTTTACAACCGGCGTCTAGTTAATGTTTGACACACGGACAGGTGACAGAGACACGGAATGGACACCGCGCGCAAAGCCTCGCTCCAGGCGCATCCCCTCGTTGAGTTTATTCTCAGTGCTTCTCCTCTTGTACATGTGTGCCTCCGCTGTCTTCTCTTTCCTTGCAGCTTCACCCCCATGATGTCTTCTAGTTATCCTTCTTCTCCTTATCCTTCTGCTTCTTCTTGTGTGGAAACACTTGCCTGCGGGTTTTTCCATTTGCCATAAGGAATATAGAAAAGGATGACAAATGGAGGAAACTATGTTGAGTCGACATGGCCTGTTTTGTGAAAGAGCATTCTCTTTTGGACAACGCAGCCAAACAAACAAGCAGCAACATATTTGTATTTTTATCAATACCAGTATTCAATAACGAGATACGAGGTATTTTACATATACATACATACAGAATATAATTGCTACCTATATAATCTGTGTATAAAATACAATTTTATAAATATTACATATCTATATTATATCGTAGCTTATGCTTATATAACTATTTAATAATCTAAATAAAAATCCAATATTGACAAAATAACAACAATAATAAAGTTATTATTATTATTATTATTATTATTATTATTATTATTATTATTATTATCATTATTATTATTATTATTATTAATAATAATAATAATAATATTGTTGTTCTTGTTGCTGTTGTTGTTGTTGTTGTTATTAATAATAATTTGATTACCAGCCATGTGCTGTTAATCAATCTAACTCTAAACAGCAATAGGCCTACATTTCAAGTACAGCGGCCTAAAACATCCTCCACCGGGATCATTCAAGCTGGAAGGCCAACATTCAGTTACATCAAGGCGCGTTACAGGATCGGCAGTAAACTATATTTACAACATCACCAACGCTTTAAGAGTTCAAGTTTAAGAGCAACACAGCCTACCATAAACAACAAAGTTGCACAAGATCGACGAAAGAGTGCTAAGAGGGCCAGAAAGGGTCCACATAAAAAATATATATATAGTTTTTTTTGTTGTTTTTTTACTTCATATTGCGCCACGGGCCTCTTTACAAGAAATACAATTTAATGAAAAATGAACACGAATTTGAATAAATGCTTTTATTTTTATTGTAAAATATTTTTTTCAATTTTGTTTTAGGATTTATTTTGTAGATTTTTTAGACCTTTTTATTACCATTTTGAAATATGTAGGCTATTCAAATTGTTGGGACAGTTTAAATAAAATACTATTTGGTAAACGCATTACCCCGCAACTCTTTACGTGACCAGGCTTTATAGGTCTTAATTATTTATACAGCCTATACTGTATGTCTACAGGCTATATAAATTAAGCCAAATCAATAAGGCCAATGTTTTTTTTTTTTTATAATATGACCTAATGCGTCACTAATCATACAAATGTAACATGTCTCATAACGTAAATTGCCACTTGTCGCTGAGGGCGAATCATTTAACTACAACAACTAAAGGCGTTAATGACCTAATAATTGTTCGGGTGGAGGATCAGTGTAGAAAAATCAAATGTATTAATTGTTGACTCAAGCAAAGTCATTCAGAAACATATAATGTCTCTTAAAAACTCCTCAGCCCCAAAACGCCCACTACTCAGTGGCCTAGGTGGGTGAGTTAGTTGATAGGTGTCGCCTCGGCAAACAGTCCACAGTCGGGAATTAATTACGGCCCCAAGGTTTCTCGTTTCTCATTGGCTGATGAATCTGCAACGGGGTCACATTGGACATTTCGATTACAATATGGGCTATGGGCCACTGCTGCGAAACGCAACATAACGCTCGCGTAATGGAACGACGACTCGCATGAAACACATGAACCACGGCACGTCTCCGTGTGCGCTTCTCTCCCGCTCTGCGCTGACACGGCACCGTGAGTGCGGCGGGGGGCTGAACGTCTGACCCGTGACTCGTGCCCCACCGCCGCTCCCCAAGAACAGGAGCGACCGATGCCAATGTGCAAAATAGAGGAGGGTCAGCCCCGCGGGGAGGGCATCGGCGGGCAGACAAGCGAGAAAAGGAGGAAGTCACCTTGGCGTCTGGAGACAGAGGCCCCCGCACCTTCTCCGCCTACCAGTCTCCTTCATTTCAATCGGAGAGGAAGGCGGGAGACTTGGGACGGAGACACGACACCACGTTAACCTCTCGGTGGCCTCGGTTTATGACAACCTAAGGCCTTCTACTTCCTTCCCAGATATGGGAGCTCTACACAAGCTCGCTCTGTTGTAATATGTAAACCGACCGCGCGCGCGCGTGTGTGTGTGTGTGTGTGTGTGTGTGTGTGTGTGTGTGTGTGTGTGTGTGTGTGTGTGTGTGTGTGTGTGTGTGTGTGCGTGCGTGTGTGTGTGTGTGTGTGTTAGAACCTCTTTAGAATTCCGATTGCTTGACATTAAATAGTGTCTAATGTTGTTTAAAAAAAAAGAAACAAATAAATCGGATTCTTTATATTCTTTTTCTTCTTCCTCTTCCTCTTCTTCTTCCTCTTCTTCTCCTTCAATTTCCCCTTCCTCTTCTTCTTCTCATTATTCACGTTAACACACGTCACCTTTAGTACCTAGATAACCAGATTCAAATTAGTTAAAAAAAAAAAAAACTTGAAGCTTGAGGACTTATCGACTCTAATTAGAACTTTTTAGTTCATCCAACCAAGGAATACACTTCTGAAATTAAAACCCTCCCCATGAAGTACGCAGGCTATAATCATTCATGCCAGATCTCTCTCTCTCTCCTCTCTCTCTCTCCTCTCTCCTCTCTCTCTCTCTCTCTCTCTCTCTCTCTCTCTCTCTCTCTCTCTCTCCTCTCTCTCTCTCTCCTCTCTCTCTCTTTCTCCCCCCCCTCTCTCTCTCTCTCTCTCTCTCTCTCTCTCTCTCTCTCTCTCTCTCTCTCTCCTCTCTCTCCTCTCTCTCTCTCAATCTCTCTCGCCTCTCATTCTATCATTCTCTCATTCTCTCTCTCAATGCAACTCAACTCAATTCAATTCTCTCTCTCTAGAACGTAACGTATAGTCTACCAGGGGCTTGAAGCGGCGCGAGGCCACGTTGTTAGTCTTTTTTATCGTCATTTGTAAGATTTGCTCCCCACAGCAGGAGGCCTTTGATGGAAGCCTTTGAAATGCAGTCATGAGACTTTCATGCAAATGGGCTGAGATAGCGCGAGACATGGGGGTTGAAGGAGAAGGGCTCAGACAGGGGCTCTGAAAAAATGTAATAGAAATATCAAAAATGTATAGACAGAATGGATAATGCAAAGTAGATATTCTATATTATGAATGTAATATTTATATATATTAATATATGATGTATAAGTTTATGGTTAGGGGGTTTTTAGAAAACTGTATAATGACTAGGCCTATAGTAGAGCACATGGTAAATATACAGAGAGAGAGAGAGAGAGAGAGAGAGAGAGAGAGAGAGAGAGAGAGAGAGAGAGAGAGAGAGAGAGAGAGAGAGAGAGAGGAGAGAGAGAGAGAGAGAGAGAGAGAGAGAGAGGAGAGCAGAAGGACAGTGGAGAGGTGGGGAGGGAATGAGGGTAAGGGGCGGCCGGTTAAAGTCATAAAAACCGACCACGTGACCACGGCGCGCTCTTAACTGGCAGCTGATGTGACGAACTGGAAGTTTCAATGGGATAGTACAGGTGGGACCTCGGTCCAGTGAAGACATACAAGATTAGGCCTATAGGAAGATTGATAGCCATAGTATAGAGAGCTTCGCGTACTCCACAGCACGTACATCAACAACACACGGGCGCGCACACCCACGGAGACGCGCCAGGATCGTGTGAAGGGCTAAGGAACGACGAACATAAATATACACGCTGGAGTCGCACTATGGTCAGGGGCGTCCCCATCACCTAAGATGTTTTATCTTGTGGACAAAGACGTTGGGATGTATCACCACCAGAATCCCGTTTCACGACACCCCAGCCTCAACCCACAGAACTTTGTCCCCACCACGTCTCATTATACGGAATTCACTGGATACCACCACCACGTCCCAGGGCTCAAACAACGACCCGCACTCGGCACAGAACGGGGTTGGTGGTTGGAATCCGTCCTACCCGCCTCCGCCGCGGGAACGACTGGCATTACGGGCATCCCGCGCCTACAAATGCGCCCCCGGCACCAAACCCGTCTGCGGTCGGGCCCTCACTCGGGTTCAGCCCTCCGAGTTCCCTGGGCAACCCGCGGCACTTCTCCCGCCTCCATGAACCCATCCGCGGGACAGCTGTCGCCCAACTCACTGCAGAGAAGGAATCCATACGACTGGATGCGACGGAGCAGCGTTCCCCCATCCAAATCAAGTAAGCGCCTGTTCTTCTTCTGCATGTTTGAAAAAAAATGTGCGTAAAAAGAAAAAAAAAAACTGTGGACAATATGCCATTCGCCCTCAGGTATAAATAGGAATTATAATTTTAAAATTAAACAAAAAAAGGATTTTGACTTTATGTCAATTGTCTGTGAAACATACTCGCGCAACGGAAAATGGCAAAAGTCAAACGTCGGGAATATGCTTTACCTTTACACTACACCTTGCCTCGTAACCTGTGCGTCAAATAGTAAATATTGCCCTCAGTTCATTGTTCAGGTGGCCCATGTAAAGGCGAATTGATTGTGTAAATGAACCTGCGTGTCTATCAATGTCATAAATGCTCTTCATTCCTACTGGTTTACTGCGCCCGTTAAAACACGCATAAGAGGACGCTTATAATAAAAACACT
>JAXIVH010000018.1:5163467-5168766 GCA_036785325.1 Urophycis tenuis | reverse complement strand
CTGAGGAAGAGGAGGACGGGGACGGGGACCGCGATGAAGGGTCAACGGAAACAGGGACGCAGAGCAGGAAACAGGGGAATCAGGGAGGAGAAGAATGGGATAGAGAGGTAGAGGAGCACGATGACGGACGGACACAGTGATGTGAGTGAGGAAGAGGAAGTCAAGAGGAACCAGTGGAAACCTGGGATGAGAGCGACGGTCACCTGGAACACACACGGACACGGACACACACACACACGCACACACACACACACACACACACACACAGCTAGACACCGGGAAATCACCGGTACATTCCATAATAAAGTAGTTTAACCTGATATTTTCCTCCTACAACTGCACACAACACTTTGGGAATTCAGAATGCTTAACAGAAAGGCACTGACAGCATTGCATTACCAATGTTTGCTACTACGCTTTTATTTTGTAGTTGTTTTTTTTTTAATGCTTGTTTCAAATTGTACTGCAAATGATGATGTCACACATGGCGAGCTAGTGCTGAACACGCAGAGCACAGCCGCTACACTGCGGTCTGGTCGAGTTTGAGCTTGGTCCGGCCTGAGTACCACCACCTTTAAAAGACCACAAACTGTCCACCACTGGGCCGGTCAGCCATCGCCCGAGACCCTGCGGCCAAGACTCCCTTCAGAGGTGTCTCAAACTGCACCTGCTGAAGCTGGAGCCTCACTGCAGCATTGTTGGATACATGCGTGTCTGTGACCAGGGCTATCAAGTGAATGGGAGAGTGCTTGAAACCGTATTCCATTCTCCAGGTTGTACTAATTGTGTTTCAGGCAAATTCAAGCTACTCCCCCTCACCCCCTCAGCCCCCCCCCCCCCCCCCCCCCACCCCCCCCCCCCGCTCTTGTCCTGTTTTGCTGATGGTAATCTTTTGTAAATGGATTTGATTGCACACATGAAATTTTAATAAGTGTATATTTTCAATATAATTTGTATTAAAAAAGTTTTATTGTACAGATAACTAGCAAGTATATTTATTTGTGACTGTGAGGTGGACTCAATCTGCTGTACCTTCACCACACCGTTCTGTCCTCGACTCTAAAGTCACACGTAAACTCTAACTGTCAAAACGTGTCGCAAGATAAATAAAAAACTGAGGTATAGGTAAAGGTTTATACGCAAGCAAGAAAGAGAAGAGACAAAGAGGCGAAGCACAAACGAACACACGCGCACACACGCACCCACGCACCCACGCACACACACACACACACACACACAACACACAACAGCGAGTTAGGGTGTGGTGTCCAAAGGGGTGAAGAGAAACAGTGGACAAACAGAGTAGAGGATCCTACTATCTACAACACACACCATGTTTGTGTGTTTGAGCTTGTGTGCGTGTGTGTGTGTGCGTAAAACAGCAGTGTATATATATATATATATATATATAAATATATATATATATATATATATATATATATATATACATATAGACATACATTTAAACATTGGCACTTGACGCCGGCGTGGGTGTGTGTGTGTGTGCATGTGTGTGTGTGTGTGTGCGTGTGTGTGTGTGTGTGTGTGTGTGTGTGTGTGTGTGTGTGTGTGTGTGCATGTGTGTGTGTGTGTGTGTGTGCGTGCGAGTGTGCGTGTGCATGTGTGTGTGTGTGTGTGTGCGTGCGAGTGTGCGTGTGTGTGTGTGTGTGTGTGTGTGTGTGTGCATGTGTGTGTGTGTGTGTGTGTGCGTGCGAGTGTGCGTGTGCATGTGTGTGTGTGTGTGTGTGTGTGTGTGTGTGTGTGTGTGTGTGTGTGTGTGTGTGTGTGTGTGTGTGTGTGTGTGCGTGCGAGTGTGTGTGTGCATGTGTGTGTGTGTGTGTGTGTGTGTGTGTGTGTGTGTGTGTGTGTGTGTGTGTGCACTCCCCATGTCCCAGCGCGGCGTTTACCCTCCGGGCCGCCCTGTATCAGGGCGACAGGTTGTCATGGACGACAGGTGTTGTTGTCTTTCTCTTTCCTTTTCTCGGCCGCCCGCAATCAGTCTCTGGCTTTCTTTAAGGTAAACAGACGGCAATGAGGCCGGGCGGTGGGGAGGGTTTCACTGACCCCCCCCCCCCCCCCCACCACCCCCACCTCGGCTTCTCAACCGCCATTAAAGTTTATTGGGCCTGGATGTTGTAAAAGATGGTTCCACCACAGAGACACAGATATGTTTGCCCAGGACACGCTCAGATAGCCCAGCCGGGTTGACACGGGAGGTGCTGAAGGTCAAAACTCAGAGAAGCCTCCTTTTAGCTGAGGCTCCAAAAAACACCTGATAAGAGGTGAGACGTATGAGCCGAATGATTTGGAGAAAAAAAAAGAAGAAAACTCTGATGAGCCGAATGGTTTTGTAACATCGGGGGTACGGTGACATCTCATGCTGGGCCGCTCGCTCACCGTTCTGACCACAGGCTGAGACAAAGGAAACTAAAATTCATAACCCTGGTCTAATAATGTTTGGTTCAGGTCGTACGCTGTGTGTGTGGCTCTGGGGGGGGGCGTGTGGCCTAAATGTCCAGCACACAGACAGACGCGCTTTAGAATGTGACAGCTCTGAAGGTTGGAGAGGTAGACGGCCATTACAGGGCACACCCGGAAAGCTCAGCGGAAAAAAAACTGACAACAAAATGGCTAGCCAGTCGATTCTTCAGACCGGATAACAGTAACCCTTTGATATCGTACCAGCGTTCATCAAAATGTAACCAAAGCTAGAGCTAAATGAGGAATACGCTACAAGAAATCTCGTTGGATTCCTGTATTATTTAGGGCTATCACAAAACCATAACCTTGGTTATGGTGTGCTTGCATTCCGTCTTTGAAATGGAATTTCTTTATAGCCAATCAAATAATGTTTACATCATCTATGTCCACATCCCAATAATTAGAGCAAATAGATGAAAAGGCCACAAACCGAGCAAATAACTCTCCCCCGCGTCCATAAACTAATTTGTCCCGTCGGAGCTTGTCAGACTTATACAACCTGCTGTTTATGGGCCAGTTTTACCATAAACTTTCATTTACAATATACTTACTGCAGCCTAATACCCCCTTGTATTGGTTACATTGATTGTGAATAAACAGTAGTGTTGTAAAGTACTAGTGTTAGAACGGTAGCACGCTATAAAGAACAGATAATACTAAATGGATAAAAGGGAGACTTGCGGTATTTCAGAGGAATCACATCATGAGATCATTATGTCACAGACACCACTTGAGCCATTCTGACCGTTCGTCAGACCCTGGGCTCAAGTGCAAAATTATCCACTAATACCACAAAATTAATTTCATATTAAATATATTGAATTGGATATTTTGTGATATATTGTGATATGGCAACATGTTCTTCAGCAACATTCTAGCCAAAACAATTTTGCAGAGAAATAACTGAATAGATTGAGCATCTTTTTCATTTTTTCAAGAAGCAAATTTGCATTGAACTGTATTTCAACAAAATGTATTCCCTTAAATCACTAATGACATATTTTATATTATTGCTTTTCACTATTGTGGTCAAACAGAGGACCACCATCATAATTCAGTCAATGCTTTGTATTTCAAACAAACAATCAATGTCAATGGCATGCTTCTAACACTTTTGGAGGGTAATTCAGGTGTAAAAGTTAGCATTTTATGAACAGTATGATTGCCTTCTATCAGTCAGACACTGATTATAGTCATTGTTATTGTCTATAATTACAAGTGGTCATATAGCTGGATTCAGGCCAGTTTAGCCTATATCCGAAAGAGACCATAATCTACGCATACACACACACATACACACAATCAAGCAAACTACTACTAATATAATTGATACGATCAAAATAACACTATGATGTATATAAAATATAATGATAAACAATAATAAAATGTTTGTATTAGAATGCAAAACAATATGTGTGTGTGTTTCTGTGTGTTTGTTAGCATCAGTAGGTTTATGTATGTATGTGGGTTTGGGTTTGTCCGTGTGTCTGTGTGTGCGTGGGTGTGTGTGTGTGTGTGTGTGTGTGTGTGTGTGTGCATATGTGTGTGTGTGTGTGTGTGTGTGTGCGCGTGTGTTTGGATGTGTGGGTGTGCATGTGTGTGTGTGTGGGTGTGTGTGTGTGGGTGTGTGTGTGTGTGTGTGTGTGTGTGTGTGTGTGTGTGTGTGTGTGTGTGCGTGTGAGCGTGTGTCTGTGTGTGTGTGTGCTTGTGTACACCATGCGGCAATTGCTAAGAGGTCATACGAGCCAGGGTGAAACACATTGCCCTGCGACTTAGACAAATCCCTGTGGCACTTCTCTGACTGACTTACCTTTCCCCCCGTTGGTAATTAACCTTCAGCCTGTTGATAATCACGGGAGATTTCGACACGCTGTTACGGAACTCCGATTTCACTCCAAGTTCCATGTTTGTGGCGAATGGAGAAGAAACAATGAAGGGACAGCGATGCGCGGGACCCAGAGGACCCCGGTCTCCCCTGGCGCTCTGCAGGGGCGTCACACTCAGCAGGCTCACGGCCTCCCCTCCTGAACGCTGCATCCCCGTGTGCGGCTTTTATGACGGTGGAGACGAGAGGCGGGAGCCTCGCTTTGGCGGTTGTCAGCACTAACGAACGCCAAGGATATGGAGAGCAAGGGTCACAGCCCCCGCCGCTATCGTCCCCATTCCCGTAAACCACCAGAGGCAACCGGAAATGGGAAAGGTCAAGATGTCGGGCTTTTTTTTTTCACAACGATCCAGAGGCGGTCGTCATGAGAAGGACGATTGCCTCAGTGGGTGTTTTGCCGGCAGATCAGTTAGAGAGAGAGACAGAGAGAGAGAGAGAGAGAGAGAGAGAGACGAGAGAGAAGAGAGAGAGAGAGAGAGAGAGAGAGAGAGAGAGAGAGGGAGAGAGAGAGGGAGAGAGAGAGAGAGAGAGAGAGAGAGAGACAGAGAGGGATAGAGAGAGAGGGAGAGAGAGAGAGAGAGAGAGAGAGAGAGAGCACAAACATACTAGTGCATTCAGTCCACTTTAAGAGCATGATTTCAATGTAAATAATGAAATAGTGCAGGTGAAAGTAAACCCAAAACCAACCACTAAAAAGCACATATAACACACAATAACTGTACACACACACACAAAATAAGAAGGGGTATTTATGTGTTTATTGTATTTGCTAAGGTCCTTTATTGAAGCCAATGTAAAACTCCTGTCAGAGAGTCTAGTGCATTGAAGTGAGTGAAGTCGGATGTCTGGCTGGGGCACAAGAAACCAGGCAGATGATTTGATCCTCCCCAACTTTATTGGTGAGCGAGCGACTGTCCATCAGGTGGTGTCCTG
>JAXIVH010000018.1:5133467-5155967 GCA_036785325.1 Urophycis tenuis | reverse complement strand
AATTGCTCATGCACGCACGTACGGACACACACACGCACACACGCGCGCAAAGTGCAATAAAACAGAATCCCAGGTACCTGGTTCCACGCAGCACATGATTCATTAACTTAGTAACGAGTTTGTGACACATGTCTCTTTGAGATACACATACAAACAGAGCAGTGAGCCTGCGGCCCTGCTCAGCATGATAGCACAGCAGCTACCAACACCTAGAGATTTCTGTTGGCCTCCCTTCATCTCTCTCTCTCTCTCTCTCTCTCTCTCTCTGTCTCGCTCACTCTGTGTCTGTGTCTCTCTGTCTCTGTCTCTCTCCCATTGTGTCTGTGTCGGTTTGTCTCTCTGTCTCTGTCTCTCTCCCATTGTGTCTGTGTCGGTTTGTCTCTCTGTCTCTGTTTCTATCTCGCTCACTCTGTGTCTGTGTCTCTCTGTCTCTGTCTCGCTCACTCTGTGTCTGTGTCTCTCTGTCTCTGTCTCTATCTCTCTCCCTCTGTGTCTGGGTCTGGGTCTCTCTGTCTCGCTCACTCTGTGTCTGTGTCTCTCTGTCTCTGTCTCTATCTCTCTCCCACTGTGTCTGTGTCTCTGTCTCTGTCTCTGTCTCTGTCTCTATCTCACTCACTCTGTGTCTGTGTCACTCTGTCTCTGTCTCTATCTCTCTCCCTCTGTGTCTGGGTCTGGGTCTCTCTGTCTCGCTCACTCTGTGTCTGTGTCTCTCTGTCTCTGTCTCTATCTCGCTCACTCTGTGTCTGTGTCTCTCTGTCTCTGTCTCTACCTCTCTCCCACTGTGTCTGTGTCTCTCTGTCTCTGTCTCGCTCACTCTGTGTCTGTGTCTCTCTGTCTCTGTCTCTATCTCTCTCCCTCTGTGTCTGTGTCTGTGTCTCTCTGTCTCTGTCTCTATCTCACTCACTCTGTGTCTGTGTCTCTCTGTCTCTGTCTCTATCTCTCTCCCTCTGTGTCTGTGTCTCTCTGTCTCTGTCTCTATCTCGCTCACTCTGTGTCTCTATCTCTCTCACTCTGTCTCTCTTTCTCCGGTGCTTGAATTGGACTCAAAAGGTGCCAGTAAAAGCATGGCTTTCATGATGAGTAAGGACTGTTTTTGTCTGGTTTGCAGATACATGACCAACTAGTATGATTAGGCACACACACAGGGCCGGATCATCCATAAGGGCCGTTGGGCCAGTGCCCAGGGGCCCCAACCATTCACAACCAGTGGGGGGGCCCCACATGACACAAGCTTTAAACATATTTTTTATATATTGTTATATTATTCACTTGAAATTGTTAAAAGCCCATACATTACTCGTTATGAACACTAATGTCATAATAATAATAATAGTAATAATGATAATGATAAACAAATCAAGATTACATGACCACTCATTCCCCCCAAAAAATCTGTCAGAGTCGGTCCAAAAGAATGCGCTAAATATCTTTTTTTTTTTTTTTTAACGGCTAGCTAGTCAGAAAATGTATTGAAAATGGACAGACATCGACTGAGTGGTTTTAAAAAAAGGAAGTTGAAGAAAGTGAGGGGGGGGGGGGGGCTGTGAGGTAAAGTGGCCAGTGCACCACATTGTCTTACTGTAATGCGGGCCTGCACACACACACACACACACACACACACACACACACACACACACACACACACACACACACACACACACACGCGCCCACTGAAGTGGATTTTCTTTCTGTGACTGTTAGATAACGCTATCAAAATTAGTTTAAACCGCTGGCGTTTTAAGCTTTCCTTCAAAATAAATGTTCTTAGCGTTAGCGAATAATACTGCTGAGAGTCACAGCAGGGACAGAGACTGCGAGTCTGTGTGAGTGACGTCTATCACTAGTTTATTTGCACATTCTCTGAACGAATTTGATAGTGAGCGAGGGCGCGTTCTTACAGTAAGCGCGCTCGTAACTTAGAAATGATCGCCACCTGTTGGCTGTGGCTTTAGCGTGTTGAGAGTTTACTGAGAGAAATCGGGTCTGTCCAATAACTGACAATATAATAATAATAATAATAATAATAATAATAATAATAATAATAATAATAATAATAATAATAATAATAATAATAATAATATATTTATTATATATTTTGTTTTCTTTCTACTTATTTTATGCATTGTTTTAGTCAAGACCTGTGTATCCCTGGGCCCCTTCACCCAACCCTGACTTCTTCCAATGTAAAGCGCTTTGTGTCAACTCCTGTTGTTTTTAAATGTAGGCCTACTATATAAATAAAAGTGACTTGACTTGACTTGACTTGACAACACCAACAGCAATCATTAAAATTGATCAATCAATATTATTATAATGATGATGATGATGATGATGATGATGATGATGATGATGATGATGATAATAATAATAATAATAATAATAATAATAATAATAATAATAATAATAATAATAATAATAATAATAATAATAATAATAATAATAATAATAATAATAATAATAATACACTTACATAATACAATACAATACAGTTTTTTTCCTTTGGTTTGGCTCATTTCTTGAAACAGAAATTACATTCTCAAAACTCTAAGATCATTTGGCAGAACAGTCTTACAGTTTAGCACAACACCATAGTTCACTTGCAAAAGCTCATATCTCTCCCAAAACCGTTCACTCATGCTTCAAAACTAAATTCCTTTCCCATAGTCAGTGCCACCAAAAGGCAAAAGATCCTTCTCAATTGCTTTGGCTCATTTCTCGAAACAGACTGGACGTTCTCAACACTCTTGGTGCTTTTGCCAAAAAAAACCTGGATGGTTCAGCACAACACCATGGTTCACCTCCAAAAGCTCATATCTCTCCCAAAACAGTTCACTCATGTGTCAAAACTAAATTTCTTTCTCATATAAACAGTCAGTGCCCCCAAAATGCATTGTCCCTTTGGTATTGTGTGAGCACTGCAAGTCAAAATGGTTAGATGTTTTGTCACTATGGCAGAGGACCATTGAAATATCCCTTATGTCCACCTCTCAGTCTTAGCCCAGTCCTTCATTCACAATGGTTACTGTACTAGTTTTTTTGTCTAGATAACAGAATACAATTGTGTATAAAACTGAAAAAAAGATTATATATTATGGTATATGTCTGGCCACAGATTCTCATCCACATCACAGCGTATATTCTCCCTTGCGATGCAACGAGGGAAGAAACGGCGTGCATGTCGCAACCATCCCCTGCACTGATCTCCTGTAATATCATCACATGCAGCGTCCATTGCATGGAGCAAGGACCTCTGATTTTGAGCCTGATGCTCATACACTCTCCACCTCCAAGCGGAGAAAAACTCCTCAATAGGATTGAGGAAAGGAGAGTAAGGTGGTAGGAACACCATGACCATCCTTGGATGAGTAGTGAACCAGGCTCTGATGAGCGGGCCACGGTGGAAATTCACATTGTCCCACACAATTACATACATCAGGGATCAAATCAGAATGAAGGTGGTCCAAGAAGATGAGGAGCTTCTGTGTATTGTATGGGCCAAGACTGGGGATGTGAGTGGCCACACCATTCTCAGAAATGGCAGCACACATAGTTATATTGCCCCCACGCTGGCCTGGGACATCCACCGTGGCCCGGTGGCCAATAATATTATGGCCACGTCTTCGGCCCTTGGCCAGGTTGAAGCCAGCTTCATCCACAAGCACAAGGATGTGAGGGGTCTCATTTCCTTTCAATGCCATTATTCTCTACAACAGAGTAAAAAAAAAACATCAAATCAGTCATACACTAGAGTAACAGAAAATGACATAGGAATGTTCTATGCTCTCTTCCACAAGTTCAATATACTACTGGCTACTACTTAAGTGGTTCCAAACCTGGGGTACATGTACCCCTAGGGATAGGCCTACGCAGAGGTACTACAGAGGGTATTTGAGAGAAAGCGGAGGGGGAAATCATCAATGACTAGACATACTGAAATGTTACAGTAAAACCCACAGTATTAGATAGATCTGCTTGGGAGGCACTTTACAGTAATCAAATACTTGGATAAGGCATATAAGGCATTAGGAAAAAGTGAGGTTGGCACATTTTACAGAAACTATTTCCTGGAATCAATCTGATAAAGCAAATACAAAGTTTATTTCAGTAGTTGAGGAAAACAAAGATGTAGGAATATGAAGTATCTTTTTTAATTGGGGCGGATAACTAATCGATGATATTATCTATTGTTATTGTTTTATTGTGAGGAACGGCCATTCTGTTGGTGGAAAGTAGGTGGCAGTAATACACCAGTTACTAGTTTGCCCAGCTTAAAGAAGCAGTAAGTCGCAGTAGGGGGCGGTAGCGCGCGGCGCACGTGTCTCCAGATCTTGAACGAAGAAGGACCGGAGGCGCAAAACAAGGAAAATGGCTTCCCCAAAAACGCTTCCCAAAGATGCACAGGTCTTTATTACTATATACTATCGATACAATAATGATAATTAGTTGTCAAATTAGATATTTGTATTACATTTGTGTAAGATCAGCCATGTAAAGTATCGTTTCTGTTGGTGACTTATCTCAGCTATTTTCTCACTGCTCCTGCTAGCTTGTGGCTTAGCATTAGCCACTTTGCAAGATCTCTTGCTTTAGTTTAGGCTGATTTTGTCATGATGTTTCTGTTTCGTGGGCTAAAATCCTTAATGGCGGGCTCTAGGATAATTATGCGTTCTTTCTGTTCTCTGATTTTATAAGGTGCGTCTAGGATATTGTATTATCCAAATGGTCAATGGACGGGTAGCGTGGCTGTCATCGAGTCGCATGTATAGGTCATAATAATATGATCCTTTACAAAGCCCTGCTATACGTGTAACATGCACTTTTATGCGTGTTGTATTGTCATTGTTGCTATAGGTCTCTTTACTATCTTGTCAGGTGATGATCCAAATACTCAAAGATATGGGAATCACAGAGTACGAACCCAGAGTCATCAATCAGATGTTGGAGTTTACATACAGTAAGTTAAAGGATCTCTTAACATGACCGTCCACCACAGGACGCCATAGCACTATTTGAACCATTTGGTTGCTTTCCAAGTCCTCCTCAAACAAACGTCGCGTTGTATCATAGGATATGTAACCACCATTATCGAGGATGCTAAGATTTACGCGACACACGCCAAGAAGTCCAACGTGGACGCGGAGGACATCAAGCTGGCGATCCAGTGTCGCATGGACCAGTCGTTCACCTCACCGCCTCCCAGAGACGTATGTCTGCACCTCGTTTCTTCAGAGAGATCAATGAGCTAAACCATGGTGTCACGCTCAAACACCAACAATTCAATTGGATTTAATTCACAAACTAATTTATACGTTAATATATATTAACACAAACATAAGGAAAGATAGACTAGTGGTTAGGATGTTGGAATCAGAGCCAAGATGGATGTCTAATCCCTACCTGCTCATTAATCCCATATACATTGATACACCTTATTAATGTATTTGTATACATTATAGGTACACTGTCAATCTGTATACAAGTACTAAATGACTTGTAAAGTTGTTCAGATTTGTACATTCTTTTGAGAATGATTCAAATAATTCCTGTTTCCCTAACTGGTGATAGGCCTTTAATTCCTCCTTATGTTGCACTCTGCTGTGTCTCCAGTTCCTCCTTGAGGTTGCCAGGCAGAAGAACCAGACTCCTCTTCCTCTGATCAAGCCGTACACCGGCCCCCGGCTTCCCCCAGACCGCTACTGCCTCACAGCCCCCAATTACAGACTCAAGTCCATCCAGAAAAAGGTACATGCACAACAAGCTGAAGCCACCCCTGATCCAGGGCTCGTCCTACATAGGAGAACATTAGAAAAACTCTCACACTAAGCAGACAGCTTTTATTGGCAACGACGCCATTCAATTGGACTGCACTGAGCACATTTTATTGTCATAGCGTTTGAGTTGCACATGCAGGCATTATAAAAAGTTGGGCCCAGCTGGATGTGCTCCATCATGTTCCTGAAGAATTGTTTCACCGGGGACTTGGGTCCCACTAGGTTTCATCGTCGGGGGGCAGGATAACAGTACCGCGCCTTAGCGTTGGATCAGTGTCCAGCAGGCCCAGTACACCGACCCTGGGTGAGACACACACACACACACACACACACACACAGAATGCTTGCTTCAAACTGCGACATGATGTCATGTTCCAGGGTGTTTACAGTGATGTATTTTACAAGATATCTGCTTGAATCTTTTTTCTAGTTGTGATGTCCCTTTTTATTGAGCATCTCTGCTCCTATAAAGGGTTATTATCAAGAGAAACAAACAGTAGAAAACAAAAGAACTGTAGACAACATTATCTTTACACTTTTCCTTCTATGCAGTTGCTTTGATTTAATATTAACATTGGAACAAAGTAAAAACATAAATGCTAAGTAAAAGACTTTCTGATTAATGTAAATGTTGCACAACATTTTTTTAGCAATCACTCAAATATCCATAGCAACAACTAGTCTTGCTTTCAAAAGTCTATAATTGATCCATTATAATTTATGCCTTGCCTGTTTATTGCTTTGCATTGTGTACTAACTATACACACTGCGTCCGCAGGCACACCCTCTGTCACCACCAAGGTCGCAACCCCTTTGTCCTTGTCTGGCCAACGCTTCACTGTCCAGATCCCCAGCTCCCAGACTGCCGTGTCCAAAACAGGTATCACTAAGCCTTCTCAGTTTGTGTTCTCAACCCGCAAGCTACATAATAACAATAATGAGCACTTGATTCAGTGCAGTGTAGATACACTGGACAGGACATTGAAGTGATTAGAGTGATTCACTCCCAGTTGTAAGGTTCTGGGTTTGAACCTGGAACCCTTAGATGTCTGTCCTCTGTGGCAGACGAAGCACCCAGAGGTTCTGCCTGATTCTTACTGGCGTCTATCTGAAATGGCTATCTTAAGTTGCTCCAAGTTGGTATGGATGGAAGTATCAAAATATTGGAATTGAAAATGTCAAGTGAATTGGTCTGAAAAGTACATTTCCACCCAAAAACAAAAAGCAGTTTAGTTTTCTTATGTCTTCCCCTTCAATGTGATCCATTTAAAACCCACTAATGAGTGGGTTTGAAATGGATGGTTAACCCAGCAATTGAAATGCTTGAAACTTGTTCTGGTGACTCTCTTACTGACAAATGTACTCTTTGTAAGTCGCTTAGGATAACAGCGTCTGCTAAATGCCCTAAATGTAAATGTAATGTAACCGATGAGCGTGTCATGTAATGTAACTTATGTGTGTCTCGTGTAATGTAACCGATGTGTGTCTCATGTAACGTAACCGATGAGCGTGTCTCATGTAACGTAACCGATGAGCGTGTCTCATGTAACGTAACCGATGTGTGTCTCATGTAATGTAACCGATGAGCGTGTCTCATGTAATGTAACCGATGAGCGTGTCTCATGTAATGTAGCCGATGAGCGTGTCTCATGTAATGTAACCGATGAGCGTGTCTCGTGTAACGTAACCGATGAGCGTGTCTCATGTAACGTAACCGATGAGCGTGTCTCATGTAACGTAACCGATGAGCGTGTCTCATGTAACGTAACCGATGAGCGTGTCTCATGTAACGTAACCGATGAGCGTGTCTCATGTAACGTAACCGATGAGCGTGTCTCATGTAACGTAACCGATGAGCGTGTCTCATGTAACGTAACCGATGAGCGTGTCTCATGTAACGTAACCGATGAGCGTGTCTCATGTAACGTAACCGATGAGCGTGTCTCATGTAACGTAACCGATGAGCGTGTCTCATGTAACGTAACCGATGAGCGTGTCTCATGTAACGTAACCGATGAGCGTGTCTCATGTAACGTAACCGATGAGCGTGTCTCATGTAACGTAACCGATGAGCGTGTCTCATGTAACGTAACCGATGAGCGTGTCTCATGTAACGTAACTGATGAGTGTCTCATGTCGTCCACCAGCCACGCCGTCCACCCCGACGGTGCAGAACGTCCTCATCAACCCGTCCCTGATCGGCTCCAAGAACATCCTGATCACCACCAACATGGTGTCCCAGAGCTCGGCCGCCGAGTCGCTCAAGAGGAAGCACGACGACGACGAGGACTACGACGCCCTATGACCTCTGACCTCCCACCCCGAGATGACGCCGCCGGGTCGCTTCAACAGCGCTTAGTGTTTTCCTCTCCTTCGAGTCGGCCCCTCCACACCGCATGAGGCCTTCCGGAGGACTCCGTTAGCCCGTTCTACGTAAAAAAACGACACACACAAAAAAAAAAGTCAGATGCTGGACGATGATTGGTACATAATGATATGTGCGTGTTTTCAATCTTGTATAAAAAATATACTTTCATTATCGCGGCTGCAGGGATCGGAATGTTACCGTCGGCCTCGTGAATAACGACATTGTAGCATTGTGATGCCTTGCTCAATGGCGTAGCGAAAAACAAGGGGAATCGGCTAGTCAATAATTGAGCACTGTCCTTTTCGCTACTCGCTTTCGGCTTTTATCCCTGCCAGAAATTCAAATGTTTAAAATGCATGGTTAGATTATGATTAACTGCCTGTGAAGGAAGTGTTTTTTTTTTTATTTTATAAATATATATATTTTGTTAGTTAAAGCAATAATACATGACAACATTCAGTGCTATATGCATAATATGGTGGTTTATATATAGATACCCATCTCCACATGAAAACTGCTTTTTATCATGTGTCGTGCTTTTTCAAAACAGCGTCTGAGAATATCCAACACTTAATAGAAGAAATTGTCCTGTCACCAAAAGCCAGTGGAAGCTTTATTGCCAACATGTATTTATTTGAATGGGCCTCTTTCCTCTCACAAGACACATCCATGTTGAGAGGTGACCCATTGATATGCTGTACATACAGAGAGCCATCATTCTGAGCCTACTCCTCCTTTGCTTATTGTGAATTGTGTCTAAACCGTAGTTTCCTCTTGTTTGCCATTAACTTTTGTATTAGTAAAAAAAATAATAAAAATAATTGGTTACAACTTACAAGTTTCTGGATGTTTTACTGCTGCGGGAAGGTCTTACTTGGGGGAGCAGTATCTTAATCAGTTATGCCACAGCTGCTATCTTCCGTGTGGTCAACCAACTCAAAGTTAAGCAATTGAACCCAGAATCTTTACAAGCGGTACTTCTTATTTTTCTTTATCTTTAGACGCATGAAGACATCTTCCAGCAGCCATGCTAGCCTGCCTCCCAGGCGCGTAGCCACATGAGGGCCAATGTGGGCCAGTGCCACTATGATTAGCAGCTGGCCCACCCTATCAGAAGTGCCCGGCATTTAATTGAAATTCAAGGAACGAAAGAAATAGTCCATAATAATGTCATACAAAATTGTGTGAGATAAATTTAGTTTCAATAAAGTATAATCATTTTCAAATATTGAAAAAAATGCTCTTTTTGTTCATTTTTAATATTCTGCGCTTCATTTTGATTGGGTAAAGCTATGTAGGCGGCTGCAGCGTGCGTCTATTAGGTGTCAACAATCGCTGGAGGCTCACAATCAATCACACTCAGCACGCACGCACCAAAAAAAAAATCCCTGAACTGTTTGTTGAACTCAATAGCCTTCTTGGTTAGAAGTTCTCTTATGTTTTGTAATTTTGATTAGTAGGCTACCTTCAGAATCAATGTGTTGTTTTTTTTATTTATTTTTTGGTAACATACAAAGCGCTCGCAATCGCCTACAACCTTAGCCTGGGCTACGTTTTCGTTCATATTTAGCACAAGCTATAGGCTATGGCTCTCAAGTATTTATGTTTTATGTTAAAATCACATGCATGCATGTTGTGCCTTAAATCCCCCGGGGATGAATAAAGTAGGCTACAATCTAAATATCATTGTTGCCTATTATTGTTTGCCATTTATCATCTGATCAGTGATGAAATCACGTGCTGTTTTGGGACAATTACGGTAATGCTTATATTGGACTAATTAAAAAAAATGTTTAAAAAATAGTGGCCCACACTAATTTGCAAAGGTCCACACTGTTGAAAAATCCTGGCTACGCCACTGCTGCCTCCTATACAAAAAGACGTCGCTGTAGGCTAAGCAACACATCCTTCTGACATGATGTTATTTACATTTGTTGGGGAGAGACACATCTCACAAGGAGGTTCAAAGTGGGCAGTGGCTTCTGCACATCCCTGCAGCTTTCAGGGATGTGCACTCGAGTGCGGATCGGGCCGGATTTTTTGTCCGAGCCCGGCCCGCGTCCGACAGAACAGTAACCGAACCCGACAGGCATCAAGCTTTTTATGTCAACAAACCGATGAGCGCAACATGCGCGGGTTAACGCGGCTAAATAAATAAAAAATCAAATCGCACAGATGTGACCGAGCCCGACCCGAACCCGAGCATAATTTCTGAGGATTGGTCCGAACCCGACCCGGCCTGTCGGGCTCAGGTCGGGAATTCATCCTCTGATGAGCACTGGGACAGGACTGAACCGTATGACTCTGAATCGCTTCATCTTGGAAGATACATGTCTACTGTAATGAACAGTTTTCCTTTGACCATCAACATCCTGGATCATTTAACCAACATTCTTCATGTGGGGAGTGTAGGTCTACATTAGTTCTTATGTTATGAATTGATCCCCGCGTAGTAATAGCGTAACTTTGTTTCAAGATGAATCTACTCCTATCGAGCGTAGTTCGGTCTCCGTTGCGTCACGTGTGCACGGCATACGGAAGTGACGTCACGCGTCTTTGCACGCTTTGCGGGAAAACTTCGGTGAGGAGGAGGACGCTGTACGGAACCGCACCGTGCAGAACACCGCTCCCGTCTTTCACTGCACTCCTGGGTCATTGTGAGGTACGAGCCATCCAGTCCACGACATTACAACCTAGTAGATTACTCAGCAGGTTCTCTCCTATCGACTGACACAGGGGGGGTCGCGGCACGGCCATTTACATGACGTTGTTTGCTAACTAGCTGTCAGCAAGGCATACGATGTAGAAGAGTGTAAACAACATACACAAAGTAATAATACATCAAATATATATAACCTATATAACCTTCCAACGTCTGCGTTGTTTCACTTTTATCATTGATTCGGCTAGTTGTTACGGAAAAGCTGTGATTTAAGCTTTACAATTGTATTTTTTTGTTACTTGACGTGTGTGCGTGTACGTGCGCTTGTGCGTGTGTGTGTGTGTTTCTCTTTCACTTTCAGTTGCTGCCCGCCTTTCTCCTCAAGTGAAACTTTTAACATTATCCAAGATGTCAAGGATAGACAAGATGAGCATCCTGGGGGTGAGGAGTTTTGGCGTTGAGGACAAAGACAAACAAGTCATCGGCTTCTTCAGCCCTCTCACCATTCTGGTTGGACCCAATGGAGCAGGAAAAACTGTAAAAAAAAACAAAAAAAAAAACATTTAATTTGCATTTGCTAACATTTAATCAATATTGGAATGTAAAGTGTCTCTGAAAATCTTCTGCAGATGCATTTGTCTATTGGCACATTAAATGTGTTCAGATCTGCTGCATCTCTGTTACAGTAAAGCACTTGTGGTATTGAAGGCTTTTTTAAAATATTTGTTATTACCAGTCAAGCTGTAGCATCTGTTTCCTTTGGTTTCCAGACTATCATCGAGTGCCTGAAGTATGCGTCATCAGGAGAACTTCCCCCTGGAGCTAAAGGGGCTGCCTTTGTTCACGACCCTAAAGTGAGGCTGTGTGATCACCTAAACCAACACACATCCTCGCTGTGTAAATAAAAATAAAAAAAATCTTCAAGGATTAGTTAGCTGCAAAATTTTGTTTTCCAAACTTAAACGAAGTTTAGCGTGTATTGATATACGTCTTAGTATTTTTTTCCAGAAAAAACGGCTGCAAAATGAGAATTGAAACAATACTCTATCATCGGATAAAATACACCCCGTGTGTCCGAATAAGGACATACATCCAGCCAATCAGCTGTCTTGACTTATAAAAAGGGCGTGTCTCCGTAGGACGCCCAGGAGACGGACGTGCGAGCCCAGATCCGGCTGGTGTTCTCCGACGTGAACGGGGAGAAGGTGGCCATCCAGCGCTCCATGTCCTGCACACAAAAAGCAAAAACCTACACCTTCAAGACTCTCGAGGGCGTCATAACCCGCTTCAAGTAAGGCTTGACGGTTGACGTGATCTGGAGCGCGTCTCCTGCAGCGGGGAGTGCTCTATGTCACTGTGTGTACCGGTCCATCGAGCTCACGGCTTAACATGACCTGGACATATCAGTAGTCAAGGTTCAATAGATTGACATCCCACCACTCATATACTCCACCAATAAAATGCTGGCCGGCCGGGAGCCTCTCTCTTTGTTGTAACGCCGTGTTCTGAGCAGTAGAGCCTTTTCCTGTGATTGAGAAGCAAAGTAACAAAACTGCCGTTGCTCCTCGTAGGGATGGCAAGAAGATAAGCCTGTCCTCCAAGTGTGCTGAGCTGGACCGGGAGATGATCTCTGGCCTGGGAGTGTCCAAGTCGGTGCTGAACAACGTCATCTTCTGCCATCAGGAGGAGTCCAACTGGCCCCTCAGCGAGGGCAAGGCCCTCAAGGAGAAGTTTGACTCCATCTTCGCTGCAACAAAGTACTACAAGCCAAACTCTTGCTCATTTAGATGTTTTTCATTGGTTGGATTAAATTTTTAGATTAGTTTTTGGATTATTGCACGTTTCTTTCTCATGGTCATCTTCTTCGTACATGCTTCATTTGAAGTTATACGAAAGCGTATTAGTAGCAGCTACCACTGCCACATTTCCCAGCCTTGCGTTAATAGTTGTGACATGGATTTGTTGGCCTTAATCCATTTATCCTTGCATTGCCCCTCGTGTCCCCCAGGTACATCAAGGCCCTGGAAACCATGCGGCAGCTGCGTCTGAAGAAGGGCCTGATAGTGCGCGAGTGTCAGGTGGAGCTGCGCTACCTGAAGCAGATGAAGGAGAAGGCCCTGCAGATCCAGGAGATGCTGGACACCAAGGAGGCCCAGCTGAACGCCTCCAGAGACAACGTGCAGCACATCGAGGGCCAGATCGAGCCCCTCGAGGTGGGTCTCTGTCAGTCGGTCTCTCTGCATCAGCCTGCCAAGGACTGCTTATTCAACAGTGTGGTCCCACAGTGCTCAAGCTTGGGAAAGGGGAAACACTGATGTGATGCACATATTTCCCTAATGTTAACATGACATCTTATTCAAACATCTGCTCTGGTTTTCCAGTGGACAAAACATGTTCTAGGACACCCCTAAGGTATATGTATCTTGTTTTTCCCTCTCCAGAACCGCCAGGTGGAAATTGACACAAAGCTGTCCAAGGTGATGAAGCTGGACAACGAGATCAAGGCCCTGGACAGCAGGAGGCAACAGATGGAGGAGGACAACAAAGATCTGGAGGAAACCATGGAACAAGTGAGGGAGGGATGGAGATATTCACAACGCTGCGTGAAGGAGGAGCATATCTTACCACTGTATTATGGCAACAACATTGTTAGATTAATTGTTGAGATTGTCTATGTCCAAATGTAGAACAGCCATGATTTGTGTTCAACTCACTCCATTTTGCAATGCAGGCGAGTTTAGAAATTGAGTAGTTGGTGATTCATTGACATCCATGTTATTCCAAAGGAAGAGTGAGTGTGTAGCAGCTCCAATAGCTGTGTCTCGTTTTGTCCAATCAAGGTAATAAGCACTGCACCAGTGCATAAGAACTGCCCTGACTAGGTAGTTCTCTCCAATAATGCCCATAGAGTCTGCAAGTTTCGATTTTGTGTTAGCTCGCCACCTCACATGCTCACAGACTTGGAGACTGGGACACCCCCCTCAGTCACCAGGGTGAGTGTATGAGGGGGTGTTTTTAACTGATTGGAACACAGCCACAACACACAGTGTTCTGTGTTGACGTGGCACAACGCATGCTCACAGACTTTGCGACAGAGACGCAGAGGCGAGCAGTATGAATTCTTAAAGGTTAAGTCCTGGTCATGAGCATGGCGGGGACTTTTGGTGTGCTGATTTTTGTATTGCTTTGACCTACCAGTTGCCATGGCAACTGACTGACTGGCTCAGTGGGGGAAAAAAGTGACATTTATGTTCAGTTGCCGGTCTTGTTCTGTGTACATTATTACAACCAGACAGAGGACTTTTTAGTTTCACACGTGGATGCTTGGGCTACGTTCCAACAGTTTAAAAAGCCCCCCTCCTACACTTTTACACCACGAATTGAAATGTTGCTCTGCACTCAGAATTCAGAGTTGGCAGACTAACACGCAGCCTTTGTCTTCTCTCAGAGTTTGTGTGCCTCAGCCTCTGAGTCTGTGAGCACACACAGTAGCATTCTAACAAAGAATCAAAACATGTTTCTCTTTGTTGGTGGGCCAATTTGGAGACCCCCCCCCCCCCCCAGCCAGGGCAGTTTGTATGTGCTTCCTCGTGTTGCATGATGAAACAAGGCTACAGCTACAGGCGCTGCCAAATGCTTGTTGGGAGTGGTCAATGGAAACTGTCACATTGCCGAACTCTCCTACATACCGCATGAAGGGTTGAGTTGAACAAAAATGATGGCTGTTTTACATCTGGACGTGGACAATGTCACCTGTCAATGTGACATGTCACCTGTCACCAATGGAACCTGGGGTCTTAACAAACTGGCTGGAAAATGTGAAGGTGCTGCTCGAAGCTGTTGGCCATTAAGGTGTGGTTGTTCAGGTGTGCATATATTATGCTCTGGTTGTTATGTGGTCGTTGGTTTCCAGGTATGCCCGTTAACGTGTGGTCATTAACATGTGGTCATTGACGGGTATGCTTGTTAAGGTGTGGTCATTAACGTGGTAATTGACAGGTATGCTTGTTAAGGTGTGGTCATTAACATGTGGTCATTGACGGGTATGCTTGTTAAGGTGTGGTCATTAACGTGGTAATTGACAGGTATGCTTGTTAAGGTGTGGTCATTAACATGTGGTAATTGACAGGTATGCTTGTTAAGGTGTGGTCATTACCATGTGGTCATTAACAGGTATGCATGTTGAAGTGTGATCATTAACAGGTGGTCATTAACGGGTATGCTAATTAAGGTGTGGTCATTAACAGGTATGCTCGTTAGGGTGTGGTCATTAACAGGTGTGCTCGTTTAGGTGTGGTCATTAACAGGTATGCTCGTTAAGGTGTGGTCATTAACAGGTGTGCTCGTCAGGGTGTGGTCTTTAACAGGTGTGCTCGTCAGGGTGTGGTCATTAACAGGTGTGCTCGTCAGGGTGTGGTCATTAACAGGTGTGGTCATCAACAGGTGTTCCAGGGCTCTGACTCCCAGCTGCAGGACCTGTACCAGAACCACCAGAAGACGGTGCGGGAGAAGGAGCGGAGGCTGACCGACGGCCAGAAGGAGCTGGAGAGAGCCGACCGGGAGTGCCAGAGACTCAACAGGGTCAAGTCCGAGCTGCTGGTGGAACAAGGTACACGCGCACACACCCACATGCACACGCACTCACACACACACATGCACACGCACTCACACACACAAACGCACACACTCGCACACGCACACACTCGCACACGCACACACACACACACACACACACACACACACACGGGCGTTGCATGGTGGTGCTGGAAGGGAGCATGGGCACGCAGCGCCGCACTCTTTGGTGAGGACCCTTCATACTGATGTAGTAATCAGTGTGAATGACTGTATGACCTGCCTGCCTGCCTGCTGGTTGGCTGACCTGTTCTTCTCCCTGTCCAGGTCGTTTGGACCAGGAGGCCGACCGCCACTCAACAAACGTAACAAGCCGCGATGCCCAGGTGAGGGGCGTGGCCAGACATGTGTGGCCGTGGTGTAAACGAAGAGTCGGAGGAAGTGTGATGTGCATTTTTGTCTCCCCCCCCGCCCTTTGGCCAGGTACGCTCCTTGTCCTCCTATCTGGAGCTGGACGGCTTCGACCGCACGCCCTTCAGCAAATCCCAGCTGCAGAACTTCCATCGGCACGTCACAGAGAGGCTGGACCAGGAGAAGCGCGCAGCCACTCAGATTATGGTACAGGAGATGATGAAATTGTGGCCGTTTTGCTCATTGAAGCTAAATTCAGGGGATGTTTCACAGAGGAGCCAGCAGCCCTGCCCCAGAATGACAAAGTTTCCCCCCGTGTGTGTGTGTGTGTGTCTGTGTGTCTGTGTGTGTGTGTGTGTGTCTGCGTGTGTGTGCGTGTTTGTGTGTGTGTGTGTGCGTGTGTGCGTGTGCGTGCGCGTGTGTGTGTGTGTGTGTCTGTGTGTGTGTTTGTGTCTGCGTGTGCGCGTGCGTGCATGCGTGCGTGCGTGTGTGTGTGTGTGTGTGTGTCTGGCCTCCAGGCCGACCTGCAGGAGAAGGAGCAGCAGAAGCAGCAGTGCATGGACGAGACCCGGGACAAGAAGACGGGCCTGGAGAGCGTGGTGGAGCTGAAGAGGGACCTGCAGGCCAAGAAGCAGCAGGAGCTGAGGAACCTCCGGGCCGAGCTGGAGCGGCTGGAAGGCTCCTCTTCCCGGCTGCAGGAGCTAGAGGACGAGCTGGCCAAGCATGTAAGCAAGTCATGACAGACACACACACACACACACACACACACACTCTCTCCTACAGACATGCATCCCTTGTATGGGTGAAGATGCGTGTCGATGTTGTTGTTGTTATCGTGCTTCGCGCGTTCTGCTCTGCGTGTGTCTCCAGGAGCGCGAGCTGCAGACGGCGCTGCAGAGCTCCAGCGTGGAGGCCCTGAAGGCGGAGGTGGTGGTGCTGCAGGGCGAGCGGGCGGAGCTGGAGGGCAGGCGCCGGCGGCTGGACCAGGAGATGGAGACGCTGAACACGCACACCACCTCGCGCACGCAGATGGACATGCTGCAGAAGGACAAGGTGACCCCCCCCACCACCACCACCACCACCACCACCACCACCACCACACCACCACCACACCACGGCTGACCGTCAAAGCAGTGTTCTGAATTAGACTGCGGATCGGGGGCGGAGTTTGTCTGTTTTGTGTCAATGTCCACCTGGCGGCTCTGGAGAGGGAAAAACAACATGTTTTTATTTTATTTTACGTCTGTGTTTATGATAGCCCGCCTTTATCAAGCAACCGCAAGGCATTTGGAAATGTCAACAAACAGATGAGCGCAACACGTGCGGGTAAATTAGAAATGTCAAATCGCGCAGATGTGACCGAGCCCGACCCGAACCCGAGCATCATTTCTAAACATTTGAATCCATCCTCTATTCTGAAAATCGTACGGCATATAGGGGGCAAATGTTGAATTAACAAGACAGGGGTGCCCTCTTGTGGGGGTACGATGACACGTGAGATACATTTGTAAGTAGTGTTACAAATGTGTAGTGTTACAAGTGTTACAAGTAGTGTTACAAATACAAACAAAATGCTTTTGCTTTCCCTGCCTTGACACAAAGGACACGGCATCACAGACTTTCATAGGCTTTGTACACAATGCACACCTACGGTATGTATACATGATATACACACACCATACAGTCCAAGGTGACATCACACACCACAGCAAACTGGAGTGCACATGGGTGTGTTGTGTGGTGGAAAATGAACCCACAGGCCTTTTCCTGCAAGTCATTCTCCTGAGCACTCGTTTGAGCACTCATATTTGAGCACTTATACTACATGCAATTATCTGATTTGTGTACCTGTTTTTCTGTATATTTTGATGCATGATTTATATACTTGTTTACCTTATGCGTGAATACTTGGGTACAGCCTTAGTGCTGGGCCTCATGTTTGACCAACACTCCCTGTCTGTTTGGGCCACGGAAGATCTCAAGGCCTTGGGAACGAGCAGAGACTCTGTGTTTTGTCTGAAAGAGTGGGAAAGAACGTGGTGGTGTCTATCCTTATCTTAAGTATTCCAATGTCCCTGTCTGGGTCATCTGTACCTTCAGAGTTGTTTACCTTACCCCATAAAAGGTGCCTGCCACAACAATACTTGGTGCACATTTCTGAGAAGGCTGTATCAAGTGTATTGCTCTCTGGTGAACTGTGGCTGTTAGCACTTGTTAACCACTGAACATAAACATTGATCCTTTGGTTTAATCTATCACCTTGATTGATTTGAATCAGCGCTCACTGTTGTCTGCCCACGCCAGTGCCCCTCTTCTGCTGCGTTTCGTTTGTCTTTACCACAACAGTCAGCTTTTCAGTCAGCTCTTCAGTCAGCAACCTGACTGCAGGGGGAAGGAACGGGGGCTTTCTTCGGGTGCTCTGTGATTTGAGGCTGGGTGGAAGGAGTGAAAGCGGTCTTGTTCTTTAGCTTTCGCAGCAGGCGGTGTGACTATTCACTTCTTATGAAGCTGTGGTAGTTCCGTGCCAATGATTCTTCCCACGATCCCATGTTGTTCTTTCTGTATGCAGAACAAATGACTAACTTTAGAATACATTCACATTGATTCAAATTCAAGTTGCCAGCCCTGTACTCGTATATACTCTATACTATATATATATAAACAGAGAGAGGCTTTGGACTGATGAGATGCATGTTGTTAATCACAGATGACTCCATCACTCAAACACAGCAAACATGAATTGGAAGTTAATATGTTCAACTGGAGCTAGGTTAAGACATGAGTTTGATGGTGTGTTCAAGCATAATGCTTTAATGATCCGATGCAAGGTTAATAAGGCTACAGGATTTTTGCTCAGTTACAACCCATCCTGAGAATAGTGACTTGGAGGCATTTTTACTGAAAGTAAAAGCAAACACTAGATGATGTTTTTTCGTTCTCAGTTCCCCAAAAAGGGATATGCCTCCAGCCTTTCGATGGCTTTCATTTGATCTCTGGTGTAGTACCAGGTCTTCATTACAAGGTGATTTACTACGCCTGCTGACTCCACGGCGGGTAAATCGTTCATGTCGTGTGATAAATCATTCTTTATTGAACAACGCGGTTGGGTTTCCTCGTATCTTTTCCAAACGCTTGGTTCCACACTGTTTATATAAACAGAGCCCTGCTGCTTAAAGTTGTCTGTTCCTCTTCTGCCCTCCAGCTGACGTTTGCGCCACATGAGTCACAAATCGAGTATACGCAGAATATTCCTAATACACATTTCAAATACCATACCTGCATTTATTATCAGACACATCGGGCGTTGGTGGGAAAAGTGACTTTTTTTCAAGTTGTCGCCAAAATCTTGACAGGCTGTGACCTCCAGCGTACAGTAAAGTGAATCTACTGTCCCTCTCATTGTTTCATTCTCTTTGTTGCGAGAGTAACCGAGCCTCATCAGTAATCCAATCTCTCTGTTTCTCTCCTTCCTTCACCCTCTCTTCTTTCCCCTTCTGCCATCTCTCTTGTCTCTTGTCCCCACTTTGTGTGTGTGTGTGTGTGTGTGTGTGTGTGTGTGTGTGTGTGTGTGTGTGTGTGTGTGTGTGTGTGTGTGTGTGTGTGTGTGTGTGTGTGTGTGTGTGTGTGTGTGTGTGTGTGTGTGTGCGTGCGTGCGTGCGCATGTTGATATTATTTGCTTGTGTGTTGTTTGTATCTACTTGTGTGTGTTGTTTGTATCTACTTGTGTGCGTGCGTGCGTGTGTGTGCGCGTGCAGACGGACAAGGAGGAGCAGGTCCGCAGGATCAAGTCGCGCCACAGCGAGGCTCTGGTGTCTCTGCTGGGTCACTTCCCCAGCAAGCTGATGCTGGAGGACTGGATCCACACCAAGTCCAAGGAGATCAACGGCACCCGCGACAAGCTGGCCAAACTCAAGTGGGTAGCCTGCGCTCCCCGCGGGCCCCCGGGTCTTCTCTCTCTCTCTCTCTCTCTCTCTCTCTCTCTCTCTCTCTCTCTCTCTCTCTCTCTCTCTCTCTCTCTCTCTCTCTCTCTCTCTCTCTCTCTCTCTCTCTCTCTCTCTCTCTCTCTCTCTCTCTCTCTCTCTCTCTCTCTCTCTCTCTCTCTCTCTCTCTCTCTCTCTCTCTCTCTCTCTCTCTCTCTCTCTCTGTGTGTGTTCGCCCTGTGCCTTTCCATGGCCTTGGGGTCTCCGCACTACTTTACATGAGATGATGGCTGAGATGCTAATGAGGCAGTATAACAGGAGATGGGGGGGGGGGTGTGCTTTACCGGCAGCACTGGGCAGACACCGATGCCGTTAAAGAGGCGAGGCGCTGGCGGAGAGTTCCACTGGCCCGCCATCAACGAAACGCGCCCCGTGGGTGTCATATTGCCCCGCTAACACGGTTACCGGCCTGGTGCAGTATAGCATAGGGCTGGCGTCATACTGGCAGGCAATTCACGCAAAAAAAAACAAAAAAAAACGTTGCCTTTTGTTAGTTGTGTCCGAGATCCCCTGGAAATACGATGGGTCTGATTTAAGTCCTGGTAAACGACCGGTCATGGCTGTAGACGGTCACTCAATGCAAATGGTAGTGTGCCGCTCCAGCCACTAGGGGGAACCTCAGTCACGTCCTAGCGGCTGTCCTGTCCCTGTCAGGCCAACACCAGTCAGATTTTTAAATGGCTTTTTAGAGAGCTTGGGATTTTCCAAATTGAATAAATTCCACAAACGTTAAAAAAAAACGCAAAAAATGTTTTGCTAGCTCAATGTTGTAGTCTTGCTGTTTACAGGGATACTCACTGAGCACATGTTGTCTTCTCATGGCCAAATGTTTGACTACATAAGCGCTGTGTTATGGGTTGTATCAGTGGCGGTTATTAATATTAATGTTCTATTTGAATATGGCTCAATGTGTTGTCAAGCTCATTTGATCACATTCTAAAGTTCCAATCAGATTGCTCGGTCTAAACTCCCCGGTAAGATACCATGATATTATAATAACTCATCATCACTACATGATAAGGGTGCATGAATATTTGTCATCACACTCTGATCCAATCATGCTATTGATGATCCAATGATACATTTCTGGAAAGCAATGTCATCATAACACCATCGTTGTGATCGGGGCCACCATGACATCATGATCGTTTTTTTAAAGTCGATTCCAACTCCGGTTCCACGTAATGGAATTGGTGGAACCAATCTCAATGGAAACGAAAATCACACACAAAATAATACTTTGACATGACTGCCTTTTCCCACCCGCCCCCAGTGAAACGGATCAGACCAAACTAATCAAACCCAGATTGCTATACATTAGATGACTTCAATATGAATAAACACCAGCTCTCCCTAGATTGAATAGTTTCGTTGAGTCCACAGTGTGGTGTCCAGACTGCAGCCGTGGTCGACCCCACTGCCGTTGACCTCGTCCAGATGCATCCACTGGTTTAGTCTCTCTGTCCCTCACGGTGACCGTAACCTATCTCCCTCCACCTGTCTCCCTCCACCTGTCTCCCTCCACCTGTCTCCCTCCACCCGTCTCCCTCCACCCGTCTCCCTCCACCTGTCTCCCGGCGCTGCCCAGTAAGGAGCTGGCCTCCAGCGAGCAGAACAAGAGCTACATGTCGGCCGAGCTGCGCAGGAAGGAGCAGCAGCTGTCCAGCGAGGAGGAGAAGTTCTTTGAGGTGTGCGGCAGCCAGGACCTGGAGCAGGACCTGGGCAAGCTGCAGGAAGACCTGGAGAAGACCTCCAAGCAGAGAGGTGAGGTGATGCTGATGAGGAACATCGGTGCCTGTATCGCGCGAGGGGGTTTGGCTGGCGAGGCGAGTGTGTTAACATTGTGAATACCGCTGTACCGCGGTTTCAATGCAGTGTTTCGTTTTAAATGTGCTTCATGGGGTCATTTGGGTCCGCATTTGTGTGTATTCCTATTAACGGTCCATCTAATCTAATCCGTCCCTTCCAACCATCCACCAACCGCCACCTTCACCTGTCACAATCCATCCATACCGTCCTCCCTCAACCTCATCCATACCTCCATCCACTCTCCTCATCCATCCCTCCACCTCATCTATCCCTCCACCTCCACACCTATCCATACCTCCACCTCCACACCTATCCATACCTCCACCTCCAAACCTATCCATACCTCCACCTCCACACCTATCCATACCTCCACCTCCAAACCTATCCATACCTCCACCTCCACACCTATCCATACCTCCACCACCACACCTATCCATACCTCCACCTCCACACCTATCCATACCTCCACCTCCACACCTATCCAACCCTCCACCTCCACACCTATCCATACCTCCACCTCCACACCTATCCATACCTCCACCTCCACACCTATCCATACCTCCACCTCCACACCTATCCATACCTCCACCTCCACACCTATCCATACCTCCACCTCCACACCTATCCAACCCTCCACCTCCACACCTATCCAACCCTCCACCTCCACACCTATCCGTCCCTCCACCTCCACACCTATCCGTCCCTCCACCCAGCCATGCTGGAGGGCGCCACGGCGGTGTACACGCAGTTCATCAGCCAGCTGACGGAGGAGCAGGCGCCCTGCTGCCCCGTGTGCCAGCGCACCTTCCCCACGGAGGCGGAGCTGGACGAGGTGGTGGGCGACATGCAGTCCAAGCTGCGGCTGGTGCCCGACAAGCTGAAGAACACCAAGCAGGAGCTGAAGCGGAAGGAGGGACGCAGGGACCA
>JAXIVH010000018.1:5108467-5128467 GCA_036785325.1 Urophycis tenuis | reverse complement strand
TGAGTTTGTGTGTGTGTGTTGGCCTGGAGACTCACATACATGCACACACACACACACAGTCACATGTGCCTGCACACACACAGTCATGTGCACACATACATGTACACACACACGGTCACATGCATACACACACACACACACACACACACACACAGAAGCTCTCACACAGAGTGTGCTGGGCGGGTGCAGGCAGCGAAGGAGCAGCTGGCTCCCATCTCCGCCATGCTGGAGAAGCTGCAGCAGGAGCGGGAGGAGCTGGTGGCCCGCAGCCGGCAGAAGCAGGAGGAGGGACGTGAGAAGGTGTGTGTGTGGGGGGGGAGGGATGTCCATGTTCACGGTTTTCACTGCATCGTATCCCATCCATGATGTGTTGACTCACCCCTGTGACATGCCCTGCTGTGGGGGTGTGTCGTATTGTCATTGTGCAACGCCGCCGTGCTTCCCTGTCTGAGCTGCTGGGCTATGCCTTCTCGGTCTTTTTGTTTGTACTTGTGTCAATGGATTCCTTCTAACCCCCCGCCGCCCGCCAGGTGAGCATCATCACGGACAAGGTGAAGAACATCACCGCGCTGGAGAGGGACATCACTCGATACACGGAGGGCGGCAAACAGGAGCACAAAGAGGTCACTACCACGATGCCACTCAGTTCGTGTTAACCCAGGTGACCCGGTCCCAGCAGGCGGCCCAGTCCCACAGAGCCACTGACTCCACCACCATCTCCTATCTCCTCCGCAGCAAAAAGAGTCGGAGCTCCGCGACACCAACACGCAGCTCCACGAGGCCGAGAAGCACAAGGAGAAGGTCACCAAGGAGATGGGGACCATCCGCCAGGACATAGACACCCAGAAGGTATCCCGCTCAGCTCCCCTCCTCGTTGTGTCGATGTTGATCGCTCCTGTCTGCAGTCTTTTTTTTTTTTTTTGCGGGCTCAGACCACATGGATCCTTCTGATCATAGTGCAGTAAAAGTCATGTCATGACACTAAAACGATGCAAAAATGATTAAAAGGATTTTAAATATCATTAATATTATCGGTTTTACTAGCTTTCCATCTGTAATAGTGGTGATGATGATGAGTATCCGCCTGTGTGTGTGTGTGTGTGTGTGTGTGTGTGTGTGTGTGTGTGTGTGTGTGTGTGTGTGTGTGTGTGTGTGTGTGTGTGTGTGTGTGTGTGTGTGTGTGTGTGTGTGTGTGTGTGTGTGTGTGTGTGTGTGTGTGTCCGTCAGCAGTAGCTCAGTGGGTAGAGCGGGTGGACAGAGCGGGTTGTCCACTAACTGTAGGGTCGGCGGTTTGATCCCCTTGATCCCCCTCCTCCTCCAACTGTCCACATGTCGAACCCCACAAATGTACTGATTGGAAGTCGCTTTGGACAAAAGCGTCTGCTTAATGCCCCCTTTACCCTTTAGGTGCAGGAGCGCTGGCTGCAGGACAACCTGACCCTGCGGAAGCGCATGGAGGAGCTGAAGGAGGTGACGTCCAAGCGGGAGGCTCTGCTGAAGGACATGGGTGACATGGAGGTCATGCAGCTGCGTCAGTACGTACACACACACACACACACACACACACACACACACACCTTCTCCACCCGTCCACCGTGAAGCTTGGAGACCACCTCCTCCACCATGCTGTTGTCATGGCAGTACCTGAGACGAGTGCTAATCCTTTAGTGCTAACACAACACTAGAGACAAGTGCTAATCCCGTTTCAAGCCCCAAAACGTTGGCTGCGTTTGCTTGATAACGAAGAGGTTTCAGAAAGTAATGCGTTTTTTTTTTTTTTTTCCTTTTCAAAGTGTTTGAAAAGCAACACCGTTGTAGGATAGCAGAGGGGTGCGGCTGTTGAAAGGCTCTGGGTTTGGGCAAGTGCTGGCCCATCAGAACGTATTGTCGTCATCGTCGTCGTTGTCACCACAATATGTACGTGCACAATAAAACACATGGATTGTTTTGGCGTGACGATGGAGCCTAAGCTTGTCTTCACTGGCTGTACGAGGCGCGTCCAGCAGGGGCTCAAGCATCTGAGACAACAACACAACACAACACAACACACCCGCCGGCCACTTCATTTGGCACGCCTTGCTAGTACCAGGTTGGAGCCACTGTTTGCCTCCTTGAGAACTGCCTTGATCTGTCGTGCCACAGATTCACCCAAAGTGCTGGAATCCTCCGAGTTTGGTCAGCGTTGGCGAGATAGCATCGCGCGGTCGCTGCCGATTCGTTCGATGATGTGAATCTCCCGTTTCACCACATCCCAAAGGTGCTCTGCTGCTGCTGGTGCACGCAGCCCGTCTGCAGTGCGTGGAAATCCATCAGCAGTTTGTGTATTTGTGAGGGCGGCTGTAGCTCAGTGGGTAGAGTGGGTGACCATAGCATGTCGTCCACTAACCCTAGGGGTCGGCGGTTTGATCCCCTCGATCCCCTCGATCCCCGCTTCCAAACTGTCTGCATGTTGAAGTGTCCATGAGCATAATACTGAGCCCCAACTTGCTCCCCGGGCGCTGAACCTAGCAGCCCCACCGCTCCCATGTACCATAGCATGGGTCAAATGCAGAGAACACATTTCACTCTCATATCTGAAAAATACTGAGAATGACGACTAAAGACCGAACAATTAAAAAAAAAAAGGAATAAATACTCAGACCAGCCCGTCTGGCGCCAACAACCACGTCCGTGTCTGAGAGAGGGTGAGGATTCTCAGCATGACTTCCCATTGTGGCGTTATGATGAGGCGATGTGGCATCAGACTGTACACTTTAAGTCAAGTATTTAATGTTTGCTCTTTCTTTTGTTACTGGATTTTCTTTGTTTTTTTACATGTAGCAAATGCAGGTGTGAATACTTACATTAAACCCATTTTTATAATTTTTATAATAAACTTTTAAGCTGCCTATTTTCAGAAAAATATGTTGACACTTTTAAAAAGTATTGATAATGTGACTGTGCATTCTTCAATATTTGTTTATTTAATGCAAGTCATATCGTCATCTCAATATATTATATTATTTATATTCAGTACATATTCAGTGATTGCACCCATCCTCATATCATGCAGCCCAATTCAATCCCCAAAGTCAACAGGTCACCTGTAAGCATCTCTGAGCAAGATGCTGCAGAATAAGCTATGCCTTCCTGCTCATTAATGACATGTATCTACAAAATATATCTAAAACACTCTTGGATTTAAGAGTCTGCTACATGACTGGTACCAGGTTGTGGAAATACGAGTGAAATTTGTCTGTGTGTCTGCTACATGACTGGTAGTGAACAGGGTTGTATGTGTGTGTCTGGTAGTGAACAGGGTTGTGTGCGTGTGTGGTAGTTAAAAGGGTTGTGTGTGTGTCTGGTGGTGCACGGGGTTGTGTGTGTGTGTCTGGTAGTGAACTGGGTTGTGTGCGTGTGTGGTAGTTAAAAGGGTTGTGTGTGTGTCTGGTGGTGCACGGGGTTGTGTGTGTGTGTCTGGTAGTGAACTGGGTTGTGTGTGTGTGTCTGCTAATGAACTGGGTTGTGTGTGTGTCTGCGTGCTAGTGAACCGGGTTGTGTGTGTGTGTGTCTGCTAGTGAACTGGGTTGTGTGTGTGTCTGCTAGTGAACTGGGTTGTGTGTCTGCGTGCTAGTGAACCGGGTTGTTTGTGTGGGGGTCCAGGGAGAGGCGAGCTGTGGAGAGGAAGGTGGAGGAGCTGAAGAAGACCCGCAGCATTGCACAGGGTCGCCAGAGCGGCTTCGAGGAAGAGATACTCCACTGCAGGTCTGTCTCTCCATCCGTACGTGCGTCTATTCAGCTCAGATAGGATAGGAATCTGTTGGCCAGGTTTGTTACCTTAAAGCCGTGATGTTGATCAGCAATTACAAGCGATGTCACAATCTGCCCGGGGTGACATCCCAAGTGGGGAGTGTCCACCCAGATTTATGATAGATAGCGCTGCCCATTAGTTGGTACAGTCCACCCGATAGGCCGGGAGGCTGAGCACTTATTCAGTTATTAATGAACCATATATATAATTCTCCACATTGAAATATTCATGCCGCGTGTCACAACGCCGGTACCCAGGTGACGTGTCTGTAACTGCGTCCCGGTTGCTTCCAGGAAGGAGCTGCGGGAGGACCAGTACAACAAGGCGGACCAGCGCTTTCGAGACAAGATGATCGTCATGAGGACCACGGAGCTGGTCAACAAAGACCTGGACCTCTACTACAAGGCCCTGGATCAGTGAGTCACTCAACCGCAGATGGTACATTGTCGCCTCCATTTGTGGGGACTTTCTCTGCCTCCTGCCCCACGCTTATAAAGTAAGAAGGCAGGTTTCCTCTCCCATGTTGAATGTGAACTCTTCTCGTGGTAGTAGATGAATGACTTGAAGGTGAAGTATGTCATTTCTGCCGCTAGGGTTCTCTTAATCAAAAAGATCACACAGACGTAGTTTGACGCGTGAAGCAGCGTGGGATCATGGGAGTTGTGGTCTTCACCGCCGTTGCCGGTGACGATCAATCATGGCAGAAAAGAAAAAAAGGCAGAAATCATGTTCACGGGTTTATTAAAGTTTTGTTGACGTTACGTTTCGTTATGTTATTTCATTCTGATCAATTTGCCGCAATTAACATAACTTGCTGACTTGACCTAACTTAACGAGGACGTTTACAATAGAGATTTAAACAGACTTTCAGCATGTGTTCATGAGTGGAAACCATCGCAGACTTTTTTTCAGGATAAGAGCCCACGAAACTAATGCACGCGCTCACTGGTCGAGATCCGGACCACGTCTTTGATGAGTGGCTTGATTTTCCTGGTACCCCTCACACTGATCCCCCTCACACTGATCCCCCTCACACTGATCCCCTCACACTGATCCCCTCACACTGATCCCCTCACACTGATCCCCCTCACACTGATCCCCCTCACACTGATCCCCCTCACACTGATCCCCCTCACACTGATCCCCCTCACACTGATCCCCCTCACACTGATCCCCCTCACACTGATCCCCCTCACACTGATCCCCCTCACACTGATCCCCCTCACACTGATCCCCCTCACACTGATCCCCCTCACACTGATCCCCTCACACTGATCCCCCTCACACTGATCCCCTCACACTGATCCCCCTCACACTGATCCCCCTCACACTGATCCCCCTCACACTGATCCCCCTCACACTGATCCCCCTCACACTGATCCCCCTCACACTGATCCCTCTCACACTGACTGATCCCCCTCACACTGATCCCCTCACACTGATCCCCTCACACTGATCCCCCTCACACTGATCCCCCTCACACTGATCCCCCCCACACTGATCCCCTCACACTGATCCCCTCACACTGATCCCCTCACACTGATCCCTCTCACACTGACTGATCCCCCTCACACTGATCCCCCTCACACTGATTGATCCCCCTCACACTGACTGATCCCCCTCACACTGACCCCCCCACACTGATCCCCCTCACACTGATCCCCTCACACTGATCCCCCTCACACTGACCCCCCTCACACTGACTGGTGAACTCTGAGCAATCCTTCCTCCCACACACCTCATGTTTTGATTCAGTGAATCAGTGAGTGAATCAATGTGTTACACTGACATCAGATATCGATGTTATCAATATGTAAAAAGATATGTAATCTGATTTATATAAGCATATGAATAGGTCTCTTGGATGACTGTTGTGTCGTGTTTCCCCAGAAGGTAGTGGGTAAAGGGGGCATACGTTGCCATTGACATGCCGCCAAATGTAATGGACCGCTTCTCTGGGTTTGCACATTGTTGGAAACAGTTGGGATAATGTAGGTACACAACTCACAAAATATAGAACATAGGTCTGGTGGTTTTTTTAATTTGAATGCGAAAGTGTTACATGTTATATTGTTCATGAGTCTTCACTGTCGCTTCGCTGTTTTGGAGACCAGTCCAACACAGCTGACACTGTTGCCTAATTCTGTGTTTTCAGGAGGCCGTAACGCGTGGTGATTCACGCTGATACAAGTGTACATGTTCAAAGTTGGGGAAACACTAGCTTATTTAATAACAGACAGGGCAAGAGAAGATAGGGGGTGGAACACAATGGTGACATCGGCCATCTGTAGGCCACAGGCAGGAAATATGATCAGTTCAAGTTAAGTGTTTTATCAGCCCTTTTCTAGTTATGAAAGAGACCGGTTACCACACACGCATATGAATCAGCGTCCTTTGATCGAAGATGTGAAGGCAGCTGACTCACTCCTACAATATCAAAGAATGTAAAAAATTAAAAATAAATAAATTACTGCGAGCAGCCACGAAAGGTAGTGACCGCCCACAGCCACACACCCACATCGATACGCATGCACGCACGTTCACACACGTGCACACAGACACACGGACACAGGCACACACAGACAGACAGACAGACATCAGACGGATCATGCGCATCCAAACCCAGTGTTATTTGGGCCAAAGGTTATGCAGAAGAATATTTTTGATGTTTTCTCGAATCTTTCACTGCACAGAGAAATCTTTCCAGACGTGCAGTATGGGTCAAAGAGGCAAACATGTTCAGCATGTAAAATCAGGGCTGTACACCAAGTTTCAGATATTTGTGGTAATCATGGTGGGGGGGGGGGCTGATGGTTTAACTTTGACTGCACATTATAGAGCCCCCTATGGGCAAAGTTGTTTCAGATATTTGTTTTGTAGGCCTGCTTACCGGGAATATGAATATATTGGCCACATTTGAAAACTTTTTACCAGGTAACGACTGAGATATGGGCGCTACCAGTCTGGAATAATAAAAATAATAATACCTAATTTGCACAGAAAAATAGGTATTCACTACGCGAACAGATCAAAAAATTCAAAAATGCAATTTGGAGCGGGATAAATAAAATTCCACAATATGGGGATTCCCTTGTTGAACTTGACTCATTACTGAAGTTGTTGGCTCCATCCAATCCAAAGTATTGGATTGTCATAAAATGCTAAATGAACAAGATGACAAGACATCTTTTAAGTGAATGTCAATAGGAGGCTGTTCCAGGGTGGTGTGTCCTGGTTGGTGAACACAGTGGCCCAGTGGGCAGGAGTACGTGTTGACACTTCAAGCTCTTCTACACAAACTCGGGGGACCCATGTGGTCTTGAGCTCCAGAAATTCTTTTGACACGTATGAAATCGTGAACGTTGGGGAGGAAAGCCTGAAGTTGCCAAACAATGTTTGTGCACCAGTGTTGAGCATCATTTTTCGATTATCAATTAGGCAGACAATTTGGAGTTGGGCAGATTCCAGAATCTGCTGTGTGCGTGCGTGCATACGTACGTGCGTGCGTGCGTGCGTGCGTGCGCGCTACATGTCTGGTAGTGAACAGGTTCTGGTTGTGTGTGCGTGACCGAGGCAAGCTTATCTTTCTCTGTGCGATCCCAGTCGGCACGAGTCCGTTTCAAACGTTAGATTTGATCAGGGATCATCGTCGTCTTTCCATGGTCAGACACTCACCTCGACAGGTCAACATCAACGCGTGTGGACACGCCACAGAGACTGCAGGCCTCACACAGACCGAGATCTGGGCCCTGTTGTTGGTCCTGGTCTTCCCATGCAGGGCTGCTGCTCAGTCGGCCGCGGCCGTGGTGGCACCGGTACAGCCCACGGTGTCCCGGTGTCACCACGTCTCAGGAGAACACGCCGGGCTGAATGGACCAGGACGCCACGGCCCTCTGCCCCGAGTCTCTACGTTTGTGTTCCCCGACGGCAGCCGCTGTGTGTGAAGTCATGTCATGACTTTAAAAGCTGCAAAAGTGATCAAAAGTGATAAAAGATAAAAAGGATGTTAAACGTACATACCAATTAATATTATCGGTATTACTAGCTTTCCATCTGTGATGGTGGTGATGTGGGTGTGTGTGGGTTTCATGGCCACAGCTTCAGACTCACACGCAGCGCTCAGCGCCAGCTTTCAAAAGTCAGCCTTTGGTTGCCGAAAGCAAAAATATTGTTGCTTTTTTAGGCACCTTATAGTTAGATAATACTATGTAGTAATATGTCAGCTCAATGATGAAAATTGAACCAAATAATGCTTCAATAATAATGGTTTAAAAGCTAAATAGGCTATTTCTCCCTTTTAATTATCGACTGAGGTTTTTTTTTTTTTTTTTTACAAATCATGGTTATAAAAAAAGTGAATAATGGTAAATATCAGCATATTTCTTCATCACACAGTTGAACAGTCTGGCTGACTGAGTGCTCAGGAGTCGATGGGCACTTCACAATCGGCAGATTTTGGGGGATTTAGCAGTGCAAAGGGCAGCGCTTTGTGGGTGTTAGGCTGTGGGGTGCTGTGACCACTCACACACACACACACACACACACACACACACACTCGCCTCATTGGCAGCAGTTGAATATAGGCGCAGACAGGTGTGAAAACACTCTGGTTGTGACTGTAATGGCACTATTTAAATACATGTGTCGCAAATGCGACACATGTATTTATTTTGGGGGTGCACCTATTTGCCACGTATGGCAATGGCCAAGAATTTGTTGACAATTTCTCCAAGTGGTTGCCAATGGCAACTGATACTGTTGAGCCCTGCACACTAATTTCCAGATACCTGGCTCCATATACTTTGTCCACACCTGCCACTTAGCAAACAAACAAACACCATCTAACTGCCAGGATTTGTGAAAACCTATGCTGGATTCCTCATATGCTCCTTGAATCTAAATCACAACTGAATCTGGCCTGCAGGTGAAGGGGTCTTGAGTGTACTCATACGAGTGTCACTGTACAACGACTATACGCACGCAGATGCATAGATTACCTCATGGCGCTCGTCAGTGATGCACGGGCCGACCCGTAGCCCACAGGTCGGGTCAAGAAACGTTCACTTTATTGGCGTGGCGGGTGGGGCGGGTCATTAAGGATTAAATATGCCCAACACAGCCTACTTCTTAACAACACTGTCGGGTAAATCGTCACAAATGCACCAAGCAGCAGCCACAACAAACCAGAACCAAAAGAAGCGGGGAAGATGGAAGAAGGGAAAGATTACGGGCGGGAGAATACAGAGTAAAAAGAAAAGAAGGTAAAAATCAACAAGCTGCTTAATCTCATGTTTAGGACAATCTCTGTGAGGGTTAGTACAGTAGAGCTGCAGTGCAGTACTAGTAGTGCAGCATTGGCTGCTGTGAAGTGCAGGATTATGGTGAAGAAGATGGCGAGAAAGAAACGACGTTCAGTGTGTTATGCTCCAGTCTAGTAGTGCCTAGGGCATGACCTGAAGTGGTCCCATCTTCCCAAGTAGCCATAAACACAAACGGTCAGTTTAAAGGGGAAAAAACAGAATGTGTTGATACTGTTCAGAGTTATCAAAAGGACATCTAACTAAAACTAACTGAAGGAGCTTCAGGGTGGACCAAGGCCAAAATAACAAACAAAACCTGTAGCTAGAAAATAAGTCACTAACCTACAAAAATACATTACAATAGACTTACCTCCCTAACTGAAAACAGGAGAAAACTCAATCAACTTGGATGGCGATCCACCCCTACTAGTTACACAAAGAGCTATCTTAACACTGGAACACACGGTTCTACAGACGGACATGTGGCCGGTTGGGAGAGGAGGAGGATGAGGAAGTGCTGGCGGCCATCTTGGCTCCTGATATCTGGTTGGGGTTTCCTGCTGCAGCCAATCAGACGTGGGCATGGGATCAATCCACCAGTCCGGGGATGGCACACTCCAATCTGCATATCAGATTACAGGAGGGGAAAAAACACAGCAACACACAAACACACCACAGACTCCAAAGAGGACTACGGTCATAACAAGTGCTACATGGACAGCCAGTTCTTGTGGGATGGGGATGATCTTCCTAGTTTCTGGGAGTCACAGTCAAAGGCCTTCCCTCTGCTTGGCAAGGATGATTCTCTGCATCCCCGCAACAAGTGCATGGAGCGTGTGGCCGTTCAGCGCAGCCAGGTGCTGGAGTCCAGGCCAAACAGACTCAACCCCGGCACAGTTGAGGCCATTCTCTGTTTGCACAGTGCCGCACGTTAAAGGCCAGTGCCTTCATGAAAATAGCCATGGTACAGTTTATAATTCTGTTATGTGCTGTAAGAAACCTCTAGGAAACAGGTGTAGCCTGTAGGTGAACGTTTTAGCCCATGTGGTTAATATGTTCTTTTATTCTTTTTATTGCAAATAATACCTACACAAATGCAGGCATAATTTTATTTATTTTATGATATATTTATTGTTTATTTTTGTAGGTATATATATTTATTTTTATTAAGATTTTAATTTGTTGTTTCCAGTGCAACTCGAAGGGTTGTTTTCAAGCACATTTGTCAGACAAAATAAAAGCCTTATTCGATGGCATATTTAATGTGTATTTGATAGCGGCGGCGCGGGTTGTGAAAATGGATGTGGTTGTGCGGGCGGGTCAAATTAAAACGCGGGCCCCGCGGGTCGGAAAAAGCCCCGCCTGGCGCATCACTAGCGCTCGTCACTAATACAGAGCACGCATATCAGCAGCCCCATCAGCTTCAATAGGAAACACCTCATAACTTAAGGAAGTGACACTGTCATTCCTATGAACTATACGTCTGTGTAAATGCAACCGCAGTGTTTAAAGTTGAAAGGCTTCAGATGCATGATGAAGGCAACAATGATTGTCTTCATTGTCATTTCAGATGACACCTGCGGTCGGGGGGCGGCACGGTGGTGCAGTGGTTAGCACTGTTTCCTCACAGCAAGAGGGTTCTGGGTTCGAATCCACCTGGGACCCGGGACCTTTCTGTGTGGAGTTTGCATTTTCTCCCCGTGCTTGCGTGGGTTCTCTCCGGGTACTCCGGCTTCCTCCCACAGACCAAAAACATGCAGGTTGGGGATTAGGTTAATTGGTGTCTCTAAATTGACCATAGGTGTGTATGTGAGTGTGAATGGTTGTTTGTCTATATATGTTAGCCCTGTGATAGGCTGGCGACCTGTCCAGGGTGTACCCCACCTCTCGCCCGATGTAGCTGGGATTGGCTCCAGCCCCCCCGCGAACCTCTAGACCAGGGGTGTCAAACATACGGCCCGCGGGCCAAAACCGGCCCGATAGGGGGCTCAACCCCGCCCGCTGGATGAATTTTGAAAGTTAAAAAATGCATAAAAGACACAAACTCGAAATTCTTAATACAATGCTATTCTATCATTGAGTGGGAAACCTGTGTGCTTGATGGGTAATTAACAAGTGTCGGTGCTCAAGGAATATAATATTCGGCGCCAGTAGGAGACTCATCATGGCGAAAATACAACATCTTGTGGAAACCTTAAATCTGAGGTTGTTCATGATATGTTTTGTAAAAGGATATTTCATTAAATATGAAGATTATCCTTATGTACTTGTACTTCTTTGCATGAAAACAAAGGGAAAAGCATGGACTTATTGTTATGTATAGGTAATTCTGTTGTGATTGCACTGGTGCGGCCCACTTGACATCTCATTAGGCTGTATGTGGCCCCTGAACCAAAATGAGTTTGACACCCCTGCTCTAGAGGATAAGCTGTTTAGAGAATGACTGACTGACCTGCGGTCAGGCAAATTTAACTCATATTGCCCATATTTGCCAGTCTGCCGGTCTCTCAATAAAAATAATGTATTTAGATGAAAATATACAGTACATCTCTAATAAAGTCAAAGTAGCTTTATTGTCAATTCCTTCACATGGCAAGACAAAGGAATCACGAGTACGTTTCTCACCCTCCCACGGTGAAACAGATAAAGTGCACAGGCACAACATGCAGGACAAGACATTCCTAAAACTAAAACTAAAGTAAGCATACCTACAGATAAGACAGAAAGATTAAAAAAAACACACAAAAAAACACGGGGTCCGCGACCCGACCCCGGATAAGCGGCAGAAATGGAATGGAATGGAATGGGAACAATACAAGTAGTAAAGATAAATATGCAATGTGCAATGTCGGAATCTACTGTGATATGAGGTAACATGTTCTTCATCCTTGGATTCTGAATCATATGTGATTCAGAAGATTCTGAATCATGTGTGTATGTAATTACAGGGCTTGCACAGCGTGATGTCACATTGTAAAGACCAACACCAGTTTTGGAGCAGGGCCGCTTCTGAATGTTGGTTATGTCAGTAGGAATGGGTTATGGGCCATTCATAGTGAAATGATTTGTCATTATGGTGTTGTAACCGTGGGCTTTCTGTATTACTTTTAAATGGAATCAGGCTGCGTGTTGAGGAGCCCCATCCTGAAAGTCTTCATTGTTTAGTCCATTTTTTTTTTTTTTATCCATTTTTATTTGCACTCTATTCCCAGAACCATCCTGAAGTTTCACAGTATGAAGATGGATGAGATCAACAAGATCATACGAGATCTGTGGCGAAGCACCTACAGGGGTCAAGGTAACACCCCCCCCCCCCCCCCCCAGCACCCTCATCCTGCTCCTGACACTCACTATGTTTACATGCAGCAAGAAATTCGAATTTCTAATCGTATAAGACATCGTTCTGACTTTTTAAGTGCATGTAAACACCTTAATCCGACCTACTTCGGACCTACTTCGGACATCTCAAAATCTGATAACAACACCTGGATAATTCGCTCATAGTCGGACTTTTAACGGCATGTATACTCAGCAATCGGATCTGAATCGGATTTTGCATTCTGCGCACGCGCAGTGCCACATAGCGTCCAGAGTCAGCCCATGCTCCGGCTGTTAATCCGATTCTCTGAACGGCATGTATACTCGGACAAGTGATCCGGTCTTACGCATGTCATTATATGATCCGATCAGATATTTGAATTTCTTGCTGCATGTAAACGTACTGTGTGATGCCCCCCCCACTCCTGTCTGTGTCCCTCTTCTGTCCTGTCTGTGTCCCTCTTCTGTCCTGTCTGTGTCCCTCTTCTGTCCTGTCTGTGTCCCTCTTCTGTCCTGTCTGTGTCCCTCTTCTGTCCTGTCTGTGTCCCTCTTCTGTCCTGTCTGTGTCCCTCTTCTGTCCTGTCTGTGTCCCTCTTCTGTCCTGTCTGTGTCCCTCTTCTGTCCTGTCTGTGTCCCTCTTCTGTCCTGTCTGTGTCCCTCTTCTGTCCTGTCTGTGTCCCTCTTCTGTCCTGTCTGTGTCCCTCTTCTGTCCTGTCTGTGTCCCTCTTCTGTCCTGTCTGTGTCCCTCTTCTGTCCTGTCTGTTGACCCCTCCTCAGCTCTCGCCTGTTGTCCAGGGTTCATACGGTTTGGAAGGACACCCCCCCGCAATTACCCTGACCCTGTTTTATTTGACTGTCCCTGTCTCTGTTTCTCCTTCTGTCTCTCCCTGGTTCTCCCCACTCTTTCTCTCCTCCCTGTCCCTCTCTTGTCTGTGCTCTTCCCACTCCTCTGCTGTTTCCTCTGGCTCTCCCTCGCTGTGTCTCTTGTGTCTCTCTCCGCCTCTCTGTCTCTCTGCCTCTGTCTGTCTCTCTCTGCCTCTCTGTCTGTCTCTCTGTCTCTGTCTCTCTTTCTCTCTGTCTGTCTCTCACTGTGTCTCTCTCTGCCTCTCTGTCTGTCTCTCCATTTCTGTCTCTCTGTCTCGCTGTCTGTCTCTCTAGACATTGAGTATGTGGAGATCAGGTCTGACGTGGATGAAAACTCGTCTGCGGGGGTGAAGAGGAGGACGTACAACTACAGGGTTGTCATGATGAAGGGTGACACCGCCCTGGACATGAGGGGACGCTGCAGCGCCGGACAGAAGGTCTGTCTGTCTGTCTGTCTGTCTGTCTGTCTGTCTGTCTCTGTCTCTCTCTCTCTCTCTCTCTCTCTCTCTCTCTCTGTCTGTCTGTCTGGCTCTCGCTCTGCCTCTGCCTCTCTGTGTCTCTCTGTCTCTCTCTCTGTCTGCCTGCCTCTCTCTCTCTCTCTCTCTCTCTCTCTCTCTCTCTCTCTCTCTCTCTCTCTCTCTCTCTCTCTCTCTCTCTCTCTCCCCCCCTCCCTTTCTTCCTTGTGGTCTCTCACTGACTCATTCTTTGCACTCTGATTAATCTACCCTAATCTGTCCATCTCTCCTTTCTCTCTGTCTGTCTCTCTCTCTTTCTCTCGCTCTGTCTGTCCTTCTGTTTGTCTGTCTGTCTGTCTCTTTCTCTCTCTCTCTCTCTCTCTCTCTCTCTCTCTCTCTCTCTCTCTCTCTTCTCTCTTTCTCTCTTTCTCTCTCTCTCTCTCTCTCTCTCTCTTTCTCTTTCTCTTTCTTTTGTGTTCTTTCTTGCATTTCCTCTCTGTCTCCTTTGATCTTTCTGCCGTTGCATTATCTATTCTGTTCTTTCACTTCGGAAGAGCCTTATTTACATGGAAAACAAAACAAAACATCAAATAATCACAGTTGAATTCAGTCCGATAATAAATGAGTTATCGGTATGAACATAATAGATAACGAAGGAATTAAAAAATACCATGAAAAGATGGATTCAGTAGGTAGGTGTTTAGGTTAGTTTAGGTTTACAAGGGCCCGGAGGAATCAACTTGTCAATGTCAAACGTGTGTGGCAGTTTATTCCAGTGGTGTTGGATACAAACTTTATAAGCACTTTCCCTGAGTTCTGTTGAAGCTCTGAGTTCTTGTGAAACCAGCCCGGTGGAGCACACCATTAAGAGGCTAGGTTACCAACGTGGAGGGTGCTTGTATATATACGTATATTGTATTATATATTCTATAGGCTGGGGGCATGTATAGGCTGGGCGCTTGTATAACATGGACGCCTGTATAGGCTGGGCGCTTGTATAAGATGGACGCCTGTATAGGCTGGGGGCTTGTGTAGGCTGGGTGCTTTTATAGGCTGGGGGCCTCTATAGGCTGGGGGCCTGTATAGGCTGGGGGCTTGTATAGGCTGGGGGCCTGTATAGGCTGGGTGCTTGTCGAAAATGGTCTAGAGAATACTTGGGAATATGTGTGTGTGTGTGTGTGTCTAGGTTCTGGCCTCCCTGATCATCCGCTTGGCCCTGGCCGAGACGTTCTGTCTGAACTGTGGCATCCTGGCGCTGGATGAGCCCACCACCAACCTGGACCGAGAGAACATCGAGTCCCTGGCCCACGCCCTGGTCGAGTGAGTGACCCCCACACACACACACAAACACACACACACACATTCACGCATGTCCACGGTGTTTGCATCATCCTGTGAGTCCGCGTCACCCCTCTATGCAAAGGTTTGGTCCTCACTGATCATTAAGTTGCATGAGAATCACTGAAGATGGTTTGAAATTGCATGATTGCTATGATCATATGATCATAATCACCCGTAAATTAAAATTAAAATAGTGAATGGATTGGAAATGACGTTTTGATTTCTAAGTAAGCAATCGCGCAAGACGATCACAAGGAGATTGATGTGCTTCCTCTGTAGCAGCCACAGCTCGCAAGCACCCAAATTATTTCAGACAAAACTAGCTAAATCCTTAAACAAATAGAGTTGAAATGAATGAAAGCCTGTCAAAGATGTGGGATGTAACTGCAAAATTATTGTCTTCAGTTTAGTTACAAACGATTAACCGGTTTATCCTCGATCCATCACTTCTGTGGAGTGATGATTGGATGGATCAGGTCAAGGCCACACGACTGATGTGTCATTAAATCAAAAGAGTCCGAACTCTGAAGCAGTCGTTCCGCGCCCGCAACAGCAGGGTGACGTGGCCGGCGGCGTTTGAGCGCCCAAATCAAGCTGACGTGGCGACGTGGAGCCGGAACCCTCCACGACATCTTTTTCACGTCGGATGCGTTGGGATCTTCAGCGGAGCAGACGACTCTGCTCCTCTGGGACTCTCGTTTCCCCCGTTTCGCTCGTCGGTTCGCGTGCGTTTGGGAGGGGGGGGGGAGGCCGTGCTCCCTTTATACTCAATAAATAACGTTATCTAAAGGTCACGTCTGCTCTGGTCACCCAGGATCATCAAGAACCGCTCGCGCCAGCGCAACTTCCAGCTGCTGGTCATCACCCACGACGAGGACTTTGTGGAGCTGCTGGGACGCTCCAGCTACGTGGAGCACTTCTACCGCATCCGCAAGAACCAGGACCAGAACTCTGAGATCACCAAGTGCAGCATCACCTCCCTGTCCTCCCACCTCCACTGAGGGCCCACCCCCCCCCGCCCCCCCGCCCCCCTCCGACGCACCCAGCAGAGCAGCTGCTGCCAGGGGGCTCAGGAAAGCTCCGTCTGCACCCCGAATGTTTGAATCGTTCTTGTTTGAAACGCTGCGTCTGGTTGTTAAACGTGCAGCGGAGAGGCCCTGCCGTGTCCTTTTTGTTGAAGGGTTTAAAGTGTGGGGGGGGGGGGGGGGGGTGTGTGCTGTCACACAGCAGCCCGGTGTGGCCTCATCCTTCTATACATAGTGGACTTGACGTTGTGCCCCGCCAAACTGTTGTTTGTGACAATGTTTTGATCTGAGTTGGAGGAAAAAAAAAAAAAAAGATGTTGTCAGAGTCACAGCCTCTACTGTCAGAGACTCGGTCCTTGACTCGGCTGTCAGCGAGGCGGCGCTCGGTGCGGTTTAATGGGGGTTATTTTGTTACTCACCATGTTGCCATGTTCCCATGCTGCTCCCACTGTGTGGTTCAAATCGATAAACGACTCTGCAAAACATCCCATTCGCTATCTCTTTTGTCATTCTGAGTATGAAGGATGCTGTGAGCAGGTTTCACTTGGTGAGAGAAATACCGCCCTGACTCTTATCTTGGGTATTGAATCCGCTTTTCAGAGAAGTAGACTTTAAGCAGCTAATCAAACCACAATCTCCCGGGTGAGGTTTTTTTTTTTTTTTTTTTTTTTTTTTTTTTTTTTTACCTCCCTTAAAGAGTTGTATATAAACAACATCGCCAGTCTGCAGGACATCATCTCGCTCTCCTGGCTCAGCCTCCTCACACGCAGCAGGTTCACACTGAGCTCTGAGCTAGTCCCCCGAGGTGCCTACCCTGTCTGCAGAAGAGCTCACTACCATGAAGGTGCTCCTGGTGTTCGCCGCGTTCGTCCTACTGCAGCACGGCCGTCCGGGGTCTGCCCGCAGCCTGCCCACGCCCAGCGCCTCGCCCGTCCAGATCAAGGCGCTGCAGGAGATGTACGGCTACGCCAAGCGGGCCAATGCCACGCTCCTCAAGGTAAGAGCGGGCGGTTTTGAAATCTCGCCGCCATTTTTTTTAATCTTTTGCGCCGAGCTCACGGGACGCTTTCCTCCGGAGCGCCTGACGGGTAATTTGATGCTGATGATGGCGAGTGGACAGGTAGGGGGTGACTCCCCCTCGCTCGGTGACACCTGAATGTTAGACTGCAGAGGTTGGGGGGGGGGGGGGGGCTTTGAACCCACAACCTTTCAACAGGGGAGTCAAACACCCTAACCAACTTTGTTGAGACTCCTAACCCCTCCAGTCCTGCCCAACCCTCATTGGATCCTCATTGTTCCTCCACTGTGTGCGGCGGTGATGGCAGCCTGGGCTCTGTCCCCGGTGCAGTGAGATGTGTGTTCATGTGTTCACGGCCTTTTTCTGTCCTTTCCTTCAGCCCCTGCGGCAAGCCATGGTGCCGGTCATAGACGAGTGCGAGGTGAGTACCACAGGGCGTTATGTGAGGACCACAGGGCGTTATGTGAGGACCAAAGAGCATTACACATGTAGTCTTGTGTTGTCACTTCTGGAAAAGCAGCCATGATAATAGCGAATAATGGCGTGTATGTGTCGTGTTTTATTTACTTTTTTTTAATGTAGATATTGTTATTGCGAGATAAAGATATTTGTTCTGTGGTCATTCTCTTTATTTTTGATCTTTGGTTATAATTTGATTTTTGGTTATTGATCAATCCAATGTATGGTGACAACTAAAGAATTGGAGAGAAACAACGTTTTTTTTTTTTTTACAAAAGTAATAATGTGGCCATGACTTATCAAAGCGTGTTTTTATAATTCACAGAAAAATACATTCTGCCAAGTACAAATGATCCTGCGTGAGCTGCCAACTAACGGGACAATAGGAATCCTTTGTGACAGCCTGACGCAATACAACAATCGCACCCACAAGGTAAGAACACAATGCATTCAGACAAGGATTGTATCATTCATGCAATCTGATCTGATTGCCTGCACAAATCCACAGAGCCACCGTTTCACAAATAGGTTTTCAAATGCTCAGTTATTTTGTCTTTGATTGATTTTTTTGAAAACGTAATATAATATCTCAAAATACAATAGGTTCTATTCAAATGTCCAGTCTTGCGTTCTCAAATCGATTTGGAATTTGTACACATTTATTATTGGGTTCATATTTTGCAGCTGGTTATTGGTTAATATTTACTCAATCTTTTTTTCAGAACTGCACGGACAGTATGCAGATCACATCGAACGCGACCTTTGAACTCCAGGAGTTCTTCATCTTTTTTATGGACTGTATTAACAAGGAGGTCATTGGTCTATAAATGGCCCATTGGGGCTAGACACAGAAAGGCTAATGTTTCATTAGAAATGATGTTGCAGACATGTGTTGCCATAATGTGTCCTTGCTGTGGTAAATCTTTAATAATTGGAGTCTTTCTGGAATGTTTGGGGTTGTTTACACTTGCCTTTGTGTTTTTGCAGGGTTATGTTAATGCATCAGTGTTAACTGCTTTCACTAAGAGCTGGCTGGGTTTTCAAAGGAAAACCATAACAGGAAAATGCATATTGGTTAAATATTTTGTCAGTATTATCTATATATTTATATTGTTTCTCATATATTTAAGTATTTTGTTCAACTGTTTTGTAATTGAAAAACATGTTTTTTATGTGTATTAATTTTCGATATTTAATGACACACTTGGCAGAAATAAAGATTCCAAACGTGATTGATAGACGTGTGTTCGTTCCATGGTGCTGTGCTTTATGTGTCTATGTAGCGGAAAGTGACATGACGTTTATTTACTGAGCTTTCATTCAAAGTGCCTTAGAATAATAAGTGCACACATAAGTGCAGCATGACGACACAACCCAGACATTGCTAGAAGTGCATACATTCATGAAACGAGCAAACTGCTTCAACTCATACATTTTTAGAAACACGACAGAGAAAGTGTTTCTTTCATGGGTCAAGATGTGAGAACAGATACGTTTTCCATCTGCATCTGAAGACGTTTCGCGGTTTCTCTATTGTCCTGTGTACACTTGCTCCCTAAAACATGCCATGCCTCATAAAGAACCTAACACAAAAAGATGAGCTGAATTTCTCATGTGTTTTGTGTTACCAAATGTGCGTCGAACCTTTGGCCTTTAGGATGTTTTAGTGTAGGCATTTTCAAGAGATTAATTCATCGATGGCTAACGACATTTTTACTAGGCCTATGTATTACACTCGTTTATTCATTCATCCACTCGTTTATCATTTATTGAACGTGAACTTATAATTATCCTTGTTTCTTTATTCACATTAAGTATGCTTTGAGTTTAAAATCAGATTGCTGCTTCTAACATATAGCATAGCTTCATGATTATTCATGACTAAATATTTAAATGATTTATGTTTTGGTATTCAATCATTTATTCAAGGTGGACCCAGTGGGGGTGAATCATTATGGTTCTGATTGTAATGGGCATATTGTTTTATTAATCTAACCATGTTCTCCATTTAGAAATCATCAAATGGGACTGCATTATTCAAACTCCAGCCATCATTCTTTGTAAAGATCGCAAAAAACTAACTTTAATAAATGAGCGTCAATGATCTGCAAGATGGTGAGATGGGAAATTCAAACGTTGTATTTTTTCTGGGTTCCTTTCAGAGTTTGGAGGACATCTATTTAATATTCCTCAATTGCGAACCTATCACTGCCTTCTTTCCTAAAGCTGATGCCTGCCGATATGCTAACGAGCCTGAACACCCCGAGGCAATAGAACCTGCCCTTTTATCCCCACCAGCTCCCCACCCTGCGCACCCAGAGGCCTCGCGTCTGTAACCCCCTCGTATAACCCCCCCCCCCCCCCCCCCCCCCCCCCACACACACACACACACACACACACACACACACACACACACACACACACACACAC
>JAXIVH010000018.1:5071402-5108267 GCA_036785325.1 Urophycis tenuis | reverse complement strand
TAAACAAACGCCGCAGACGGTGATTCCACCAGTGGTTAATCCCTCATAGCAAACTAGAGCTGACTCCAATCAGTACTACAAACTAAAGTAAAGAATGCCATCAACATTCCGACATTCAGAGCCCCCTACCGACACATTAATAAACTACTTAATGATTCTATTTGAAAGAATCCACAAATGAAAGAAACAAGTAAATAAAGGAGACCACACAGGTGTTAAACTGATATTCTCTGGAATGGTTTCTTTTGCGTTTTTACCAAAATGTTTTTTTAAATTTCAAATTATTATTTTTTTTTATTCAAAATGTTATTTTTTTTTTTAATTTCCAATTGTATATATTTTTTCATTTTTAATTGTCTTTCAAGCACCCATTCCGCTATCTTTATTGGCAAAAGCAAACATGCTAGTAAATTAGAAAACCGTTTTTTACAAACTGAATAAATCAAGAAATACATCCACATCCTGCAAGTATAAACAGTAACAAATCCTCAACAGTTTTCCTATAAATGTATACTTTTTTTTTTTTTTACAACATTGTGTCATTGTAGCAGCCAAAATATATACAAAAAAAGGGCGAGAAGATACCAGCTTTAATTTAGACATCCTTTCAAATTAAAAGTGGACGGGGAATCTTAAATCAAAATAAAATGTTCAGGGAAAATTGCCGAACAAGGACAACTTCCTTCGTTAAGCGGTTTACAGCGGAGCAACTCAAAAGCAAACGAGGAACGGTTTAGTGAGAATGTAAAACCCTTAGTGTGGTGTTAGTTGAATCTTAGTCCATTCTACATGTGCCTTTTCCTTAGGATTCCTCCACAGTAACAACAAGCATGGCATCACTTTTACACATCACACGTTTACATCCAAAGGAGACCTACTGCAGCTTTTGGCATCAATGAGTGACTCTGTTCCACTTAACTGATGTCCAATTTCATCTGAATATTGGGATTCGCTTTAACATAAAAAAAAAAAAACCCAACAAAGATCAAAAGGCTTAAAAATGACATTCACACACACACACAAAAAAAAGGATTAAAAACCATCAATTTTACACTCGTCAAATAATTTGTCCTGCATCAAAAAGATATTTAAATAGTTTCAATGAAGGTGCAGTAAATTTCAAAATCAAATCAACAAACACATTCTGCTCATTTACAAAACTTCTGCCATCCATTTTTTTTTTAAAGAAGTCTATTCACTCACTGTGTACAAGGGGAGCGCCAGGCGCCGTGGCCCTGGTGGGCGGGGCCTAAAGGGAGCGTTTCAAACAGGGGAACGTTCCCGGCTGCTGAGGGGACTCGGGGCGGCTCGAAGCCACATCGCGCCCGACAGCCAAGAGGAACCGAGGCTTCGATAAATCATTCGTCGAACCAAACTAAACTAAACCAAAACAAAAAATATTTTTTTCATCTCTTAAACATTTACAAAATTTACAGAAGTAAATCACAAATGTTGTAAAAATCTGGCCTTAATGCTTATCAGCTAAGGCGGGGCGGGGGTGGAGGGGCATGTATTAAAATCAAACTGCTCAAAATGACATTCAAGCTTTTTCTGTGGATCTTTGACCATTTTGAAATGGATGACCCTTCCCTCCTATAGAGCAGGCCTTTGGGGTGAGGGGGGGGGGGGGGGGGGGGGGGATGGAAGACACGATGACGGAATGGAAGAGGGGACGTCAGAACACATGGAAGAGGGGACGTCAGAACATATGGAAGAGGGGATGTCAGAACACATGGAAGAGGGGACGTCAGAACATATTGAAGAGGGGATGTCAGAAAACATGGAAGAGGGGATGTCAGAACATATGGAAGAGGGGACGTCAGAAGACATGGAAGAGGGGACACCAGCAGACATGGAAGAGGGGATGCCAGAAGACATGAAGAGGGGGTCCGGACACCCTCGGCGCCATGGCAACCGTCAGCCATTTGTATTGGTTACAGGATGGGCTGGGTTACAGGGGCTCTCACGTGGGTTTAGTTAGGAGAGAGAGAGAGAGAGAGAGAGCGAGACAGACAGAGACAGAGACAGAGAGAGAGACATAGAGACAGAGCAAGAGAGCAAGGGCCACATCTTAACCAGGCAAGCTCAGCTTCTAAAGTAAAATAAATAAACTCAGCCGCAACTACACTTTGTATCCGTTCCCCCCCCCCATTGAAACCATGAGACATGATGAACAAATAAATAAAGAAGCAAAGCAATAAAGCTGCGGTGTTTGCAGAGCTGACAGTGAAATGGAGGAGAACACAACGAGCAGGCGTTAGCGGTCATCTCGTCGTGGCAGCAGAGGGCTTCCTGTGAGCCATGGAATGGAAATCCCAGAACTAAAAAGACTTTTCCAAAGGCTTTGTGAATTTGGGGAGAAAGGACCTTTTTTTTTCTTTTTAAATATGTATAAAAAATACAGCTTCACAGTAGACACAAATGTTGTGCATTACTGATAATAATAATCATCTGGTAACCACAATGAAACTTACATAGATTTAGTTTCCTATATATAAGAATCAACTTAACATTTGTATCATTCTCAGCAAAAGTGAGACATTTTAAATTATTAGGAATCAAGAGATACAAAACTGTTTGCCCTCTTAAGATTCTTTACACAAGTAACTAAAGAATTGGTTTTCTTTACTCTTAAGAGTCTTCACTTTCGGAAAAAAAAAGAATACTGGAAAAAGGAGGAAGAGTCCACGGAGCCAGACAGAGCGGCTTCCCGCGTCCTTCATCGTCTCCAGGATCGGCTCTCGTACTCGTCTTCGTCGTCCTCGTCCTCCTCTTCCTCCTCTTCGCCAGGCAAAAACGAGCCGACGTGCTCCTGTTTGATCAAACACAGACAGAAGTCATTGTGAGGCATGCTGAAATGACACGGGTAAATACACAGAGGGAGACGGAACAGCCTCGCGGTTCGGAGACTCGACTCCTGGCCGACGGGTTGTGGGTTTGCATCCTAATGCCTTGCAGTCTGCCTGAAGGGGTCCCTGGGCCCGCTGCCTAACCCTACCTGTTCAATGATGGGATGTTGATGTTCAGAGCAGTTGTTTTTTCACATTTGTTGGAACTCTCTTTACAACCCGAACAGCAATCGATAAATCAAATGCTGATTAAAACAGAATAATAATCTGGTATCTGTGGTTGTCACAGGCCTTGAATAAGCCTTGTCCATCTCAAAACTTAAAGTAACCAAGAACCTACGTAATAGGGATGCGCCCACTGCACACCTACTGAACATCTTGTCAGGAAGTCATTAAAAAAGCACATTACTTTACATCTCAAAGTTAGATAATAAACTTGAGGATTGTAGGCGTGTTGTCTAAAATCTATACAAGTTAATATTTCACCTTGCAGAATAGCGGTAATGAGACGCCAAAACCTAAAGCAATAGCCTGCTCCCAGTTCAACATTTGATGGGTCTGGATGTTCAGACACAAGCAGTTTAGTCCTTTTTAAACAGCTACGCGTGCTTGTGGGTCAAACGGGCTGAAAAGGGGCTCTAAGTGCTGCGGGGCCCTGACCCTCTCCTCTCTGGGGAGTCACGCTGAAGACGCTCCCAGAGCTTCCTAATCATTTGCACTGCAGCCGCTGAGCACACGGCAAGCTTCTCTCCCTGAAAGTTTCTTTGTGTGGTGGGGGGGGGGGGGGGGCGTTCCTTCAAGGTTTGCATCAAGACAACACGCGGTGCGCTCAAGAGGGGCAGGACGGGTGACACAGTACTGGTGCAGGCGAAGCGATCCCTACTGCAATGTCTTCCTCCTTGGCCTCCTCCTCCTCTGGCTCCGCGGTGACGGAGGGCGTCTTGGGCTTGTACCAGGAGATCTGAAGCACGCGACCTTTGAACTTTGCCCCCTGGTTCGCCGCCTGGAAAAAAGGGAGAAAAAAAAAAAACAACGTTAGAGGAAAAGTGGTGCCGAGCAGCAGAGCGACCGGGGCGGGGAGGAGGTGGAGCGGGTCAGAGCGGGTCAGAGCCGGTCAGAGCCGGTCATAGCGGGTCATAGCGGGTCTCCTGAGGCTTACGTTCTCTGCCTCGCCACGCGTCCTGAAGGTCATCACCACGCTGGTGGCGTCCTGGTCACGCAGGTCCTCCACCTCGCCAAACTTCTACAAAGACAACAACCACAAAAGAAAGAAAAAAAGTTTACATTTGTAATGAGACCTGACTCTCGAGTCACTGTCCTTCCTGAAACGTCACACAGTGGCGGTTTAATGTCGCGGTCAAAATTTCATTTGAAAAATCATCCAAAGAGTTGGCATCCCATTTTTATTCACGATTAAACCGCATATAATTTAATCTTGTTTAGGTAAATCTATTTATTGTTTATTGTCTATAGTCAGGTGTTTTTAATCGCACTCCTCTATCCCCTTGTACTGCTGGTCACTGTGAATTTCTCCTAAGGGGGATTAATAAAGGAATATCTTATCTTATCTTATCTTAAACCTCCCCCCCCCCCCCCCCCCGCTCACCACAAAGTGGGGCATCAGCTCCTCCTTCTCCTCCGCCGTGACCCCCAGGATGGACAGCGCCCGGGGCCGGTGGTCCACCACCATGCGGTTGAGGGCCCCGCCGCCGCGCCCCATGGGGTCCCGGCTGCGGCCGCGGCCCCGGCTGACGGCCGGCGGGGGTCCGGGGTCCGACAGCCCCCTGCCCCGGCCGCGGCCCCGCCCCACGGGGGGCCGCAGCAGGCCCAGCCGCGTGGCCTGCAGGGAGGGAGGGGTGTGAGGACACTTCAGAGGACACCTCCATATGTGTGTGTGTGTGTGTTGTTGTTGTTGTTGTTGTGAATTCCCGCACGCACGCACGCAGACATGAGGACGGAGCATCTGGCGTTGGGTTATTACCACGGGATGTAGAGGGGAAACACTTTCTCTGAACTCATGACAACACCGGTGTTGTTGTATGGTGAAGGAACACAGAGGTGAGCTCGCTATGCTGCCACTTCCGTCAGGACGTTCAGAAATAAACAAACACCTCTGGGGGAAGTGTAAAAGGAGTCACACCCCCCCCCCCCCCCCCTATTGCCATTTACCAGCGGTTGACGCCTGTCTGCCTCTCAGCCCCATCCATCTCCCTGACCCCCGCCTCTTCCATTACAGCCTCTTTCACACTTTCTCTCTCTTTCCCCCCCCCACCCAGCGTGTCCTGGACCTGGAACACAGCCTCCATCTTTAATGAGGCGGGCCTCCATCAGTGCTGCCACCCCGTCTGGCCCGCCAGCCGCTCCCAGCGCGTGCTGCTGGGCCGGCCTAAGTGGCGGCTGTGTAATGTGCAGAATGAAGGGGGGGGGGGGGGGGGGGGGGGGGTCCGACCGGGGCGGGGAGTGGATGAAGGGGCGGGGTCATGCATTTTTAACCAGCAGCTAATTCAAGACCTACAGGGACGGGGGAGAGTGTGGAAGTGGTGTGAGAGCAAGGGGGGGGGAGGGCGGGGAGGGGGTGAGGAACACGAGAGAAAACACGCGTTTTCTTTTTTTTGTGTGTTGCAAACAAACGCTGTATTCCAATTAAAATGGATGATGATGTTGATGTTGATGGTGGTGGTGGTGGTGGTGGTGGTGGTGGTGGTGGTGGGGCCGCGGCCCGACCTCAGCAGCCCCAGAGCTCTCCTGAGGCCACGCCACGACGGCGACACGCTAACACGCTACACGTGCGTGTACTACTCGCTACGTCTTGGGAGGCCACGCCGCCGGGACCGGGTCATCGGCCACGGTTGCCTCGTTCCACAGCCTATGGAACATCTCAACCTGGTGTTGAATAATATCCTCGCCTCGTCGTGTTCCTCCAGCCACACACACACACACACACACACACACACACACACACACACTCACAAGTGAAACCAAACTGAACTGCAGGAGGCTGCCTGGCCAGTCCGGGGTGACCTAAACATCAGCTCGCCTTACACACCTTTTTTGCACTCAAGTCGTTCCTAGAAGGCGCTACCCTACTCCTCTGGTTAGTTTGACACCCCCCCCCCCCCCCCATTCGTTTTACATTGCCCAGAGTGGGAACAGGCGGGGTCTGCCTCACCTCTACCTGCAGCAGACCCAGCTTCCTCCTCAAGTCTGTGGTGTCCTCCCCGGAGCTCATCTGCTTGTGGAAGTCCAGCTCGGCATCCAACAGCTCCTTATGAGCCTGTTGAGACACACACGTGGCGTATTAGCCGTGAAATAACCCGCCGCTATTCGCGTCACTTGTCGGCTGACGGGACAACTTCCAACACAAGCGACCCCCGCTGAAACATCTGGTGTCCCCTCCCTCTGTGGGGGTTGGGGGGGGGTGGGGGTTGGGGGGGGGTGGGGGTTGGGGGGGGGGGGGGGGGCCTTACGTCGATTTTGCTCTTGGGCTGGCTGTGGTTGGGGTGGAGGTGGTGGGCCTGGGGCGTGGTGGCGGGCGGCAGCGGCGCGGGCGTCATCTCGCTCTGCAGCTGGCTGATCTTGTCGGTCAGCTCCTTCAGGGTCTTCATGATGTTGGCCCGCTCCTCGGGCCGCATGCCCCGGTTCTTCTCCAGGCGGCTGATCAGCGCCTGGGAGGGAGGGAGGAGGGAGGGAGGGAGGGAGGTTCATGTGAGGAGATGGAACAACAAACACGCAGGCTCACCGCTGAGGACCGTCACTTTAGACAGCGAGGTGGTTTTGGTACAACGTCAGGAGTGGTCCTGTGTGTGTTAGACACCCTTGGAGGTGGTGCTGGGACTAGAAATGGTTTTGTTTTATCGGTGAGGGGAGAGATGGTCAGCTTTAGTATGGAGTTGGAGATGGTCGTGATTGGTATTGGGTTAGAGATGGTTAGGCTCACTGTTGTGTTAAGAGATGGTTTTGGGATCTTTGGAAGATCTACAAGAGATCCAGGATGTACAGACGGACCCGTACGCACCACCGTTGCCAGTTATGGACCGATGCGTATGTGAAAACGTGCAGTCCTCCCAGAGGTTAGCATTGCACAATGCCTGTGTGTGCAGAGGTTAGCCCCAACTAATTACCGAGTGGTCGAGCATGACCGGGCGGACTGTTTGGATTTGGCCGTCCACAGTCGGACTCAAGAATAAAATTATATGAATGCACTCGGCAAAAACATCTCATCACAGGGGTGTCATTTTGTCAACATCTTCTCAAGTCTTGACAATCGATTTCCGGATTACAATTCGACATACTTTTGGGGCCATAAACGCTATACTGCCCCCTTGTGTACACGTTGATGTGACGTTTAAATGCAGGCAGTTCTGTGAAGACGTGGATCTTTGCAGGCGTACACTCCATAGAACAGAATATTCAGCTTTACAGATGAGTGGGTCTTGGTGAGAGTTTGTTTATCTTACCTTCTGACACTCTATCTGGGTGTCCAACATCTTTTTTCTCATGTCCTGTTGGAGTTTCAATGCCTCCTGATCAAAACAGAAGAATTGACAGAAGACAGAAGAATGAAAGAATGGAAGAAAGAGGCATTCCTTCAGAACATTGAGGGGAGCTCAGCATCCCCCTGGCTCCCCCAATATTGAGACACATCTGTGTGTCAGACCAACAGCACATGATTTGCCCAACACAGCACCTTCTCAAGCAAGTCAAAAGCCAAACCCACAATTAAGTTGGAAACAACTTAAACACAGTGTTGTCTCCTCTCACAGACATCTCACAGTGCCAGTAAAGATTTCTGTGCACTCCAACATGAAGGTGGTGATTCAACACAACTGTCATATCCTGCACAGCGCTAACGTCCATTAAAACCGTGATCCAGGGTTACGGTGAAAGTGTGCATGTCGTGTGACGCTACATGCCTGTTTCTTTTTGAGCACCTCGTGCACTTTGGCCATCTTCCCCTTGGAGGACTTGTGTGTGTGTGGCGCATACAGGCTCCTCTGGCCGGCCGTGGGAGTGGGCTGTGGGCCGCGGGGGGGATGGGGAGAGACGGAGAGAGACAGAGGTCAGACGACACACACACACACACACTATAGACCTATTCTATCCATTAAGAAATGCGCATTAATTTGTTTGCATTTCATCAATTCTGTATTAAGCCGCCCAACTCATTTATCTATTTATCTATCAAAATACGCCCAGCCCAAGACACCAGAAATCAAAATGTCTTTCTTTAAGTTTCTTCTTTAAGTTAGCTTGCTTTGTTTGATGAACAATGCCAAAAAAACCCAGTCAACAACACGTTTTCCACTGCTGTGTGAGAAGGAAGAGCCAGTGTGAGCCGTACAGCTGCAGGGTCCCCCGCCACCGGGTGCAGGCCGTCCGGTTTGACAGCAGCGCCCACTCCCCTGGGCTTGGGCAGGGTGTTGTTCAACACGTAGGCTGCCGGGTTATGCTGCTTGATGCCCTGGGGAACACACAGACACAGGCAGGACGATGACCGTTAGGTAAGGTGCTGCAGGGGACATTCAGGTGCCATCATTCGAGTGTGACTTGGTTAGAAATGACACAGGTGTCCATTAGCTAAGAGGGAGTAAAAATGTGGCGTGAGAATATCTGTTTCTAGTTGGCTGTGCCGGTCTCGTTATGAAAAAACATATTTCTGACCAATCAGGGCATGTTATATTTCTTGTGTATTTTTTTTTTTTCTCCAAATCTTGCCTCTCCTGCTCTTTTCTGTCCTCACACTTTACAACTCTACAAATCAAATCTACAGGAGCTTTAAAAAAAAAAAAGGTCCCCCCCCCAAAAAATAGTTTTGCACTCGTCACCAAACGTATTTTGAATTTTGTGCAAGAAGATTGAGTGTGTTCACGTTAACACACTCAACAAGTTAACAACACGTTACCAACACGTCTCATGTGGAATCATGACGGCCCCGTGTAGAGCCCCGCCCCCCCAAGCTACCTTGTGCATGTTGCCGTGCTGGGGGGCCGTTGCGGACCCCTGGGGCCCGGAGCTCTGCTCCTGCTGCTGGGCGCCGACCGCTCCGCCGATCCCTCCGGCTCCGCCGCCCATGCCCCCCCCCACGCCCACGCCCCCCGCGGCGCCCAGGGGGTTGGCGGTGGGCTCGCGGTGCCAGTACACCCGGATGAAGCGGTTGTTGAGGACGGCCTCGGTGCTGGAGATGGCCCGCCGCGCCTCCTCGTTGGCCGTGTACTGGATCAGCGCCGCCTCCGGGTCGCCGCCAAACACCACCTGGAGGGGGGGGGGGTCGAAGGTCACAATGAGATGGGAGCCACGACAACAAATGCACACTAGAGCTGTCAACCTTCCTCTGTAATCCCATTCGAATGTCACTCCTTATTTTAAATATATTCAAATTGAGCCTGTTGTTTATAATCACTACATACACTGTAAACACTAATAAACAATAATCAGCATGCAGATTTTAAACGTTCTCCCCACTAGAGGGCTTTCTACCAATAAGCACTTTGTCCTTGCAAAGCAATTAATAACATTAGGCACACACTTATATTATATTAGTATAATTAGCCATGTTGTCAGAGAGCACTGACTCACGTTGTAAAGTCTCTTACTGCATCCATAGTAGTAAACTACAGCCATATGCCCATTTCACTATCTGTTATATGAATTGAACATTAATCTTGATGGCAATCGGCGCTACAAGCCAATGTTTAACTCTACCGTTTGGTACGTGAATATAGAGTGCTTTCGATAAAGTGAAGGTGGGCAGTTGCATCGCATCAGTGCCAAATGTGTCGTCCAACATGCTCCACCATGTTTCTGCATTACACCTCGGTCATTTAAACGTCCCCAGCTTAACGAGTCAGTGTGCACTAACGAGGGCAGCCATTTTGCTCCTCTCGTTAGTGCATGACTGAGGGCCGACCCCCTGATAGATCCCCTGACCCCCGCAGCGCTGCACGCCTCTCCCAGGGGGGGCTACCTGGATGTTGACGATGGTCCCGAACTTGCTGAAGTGCTCGTTGAGCTTGGTGATGTTGTTGAGGTCCCGGGGGATCTTGCGGACCTCCAGCTTGGTGTTGACGTAGTGGTTCCTCTTGGGGAAAGGGGGCTTGTGTTGATTGTTGAAGCCCGGCCTGCAATACAAGGGGGGGGGGGTGGGGCGGGAGATGAGGACACCACTGGGGAACCACGGCCTTATCTCTCCACCTCGTGAGACCATGCAGAGACTGAATCCCGAGTCTGGCCTTGAAAATAATCTATGATATGGAGTAAAGCCAAATAATAATTATTGGGGACCTTGTGGTCTTTATTTGTCATTCCCATGTGACATGGGAACGAAATTCGTTCTCTGCATTTGACCCATTCTATATTGTACATAGGAGCAGTGGGCTGCTATGATCAGCGCCCGGGGAGCAAGTTGGGGTTCAGGGTTCAGTGTCTTGCTCAAGGACACTTCGACATGTAGACAGTTTTGGGAGTGGGGATCACAGGGATCGAACCCCCAACCCTACGGTTAGTGGACGAGCACTAACCACCCGCTCTACCCACTGAGCTACAGGTGCAGGTCGCGCGCGGGAGTCCCTACTTGTCCATCCAGGGCTTCTTGGCCGGAGGGGCGTCCGAGGTGCCCATGGCCCCCACGGTCCTCTTGCGGGTGTCCTGCTCCGAGCCGAAGCGAGGCTGGTTGCTGCTGGGGGCCGGGGTGACGGGGGCCGGCTCCGTCTGGATCACGATGTTGGCGGCTGGCCGGAGGAAGAGGAAGACCCGTTAACCATGTGTATATCAAATGATACATTCATTACAAAAATAACAAGACTATGTACAAATCCAATACAGTGTTAATGTTATGAAAGCCATCAGTAACTTGAGAGGTGATGGTGACGGTGATGCTGATGGTGTGCGTGTCCTCCATCACCTCTGGAGCTCTGGCCGTCCCCGGAGGTCAGGCCGATGAGGTTGGTCCGCTGGCTCTGCACGCGGGGGATGAACTGCCGGTACTGCTTCTGCCGGCCCGGCCCGGTCAGGCCCGGCAGCTCGGGGTTGTAGCCCTCCAGGTTGTCGAAGGTGTCTGCGTGGGAGAGGGGGGGGGGGTTGGAGAAAGGACCGGGGGCTTCAGAGGAGTGGCTCAGACTGTGGGACCACACTGGCCCAGCGTGGAAATAACATCACACATGGCGAACAAACCCCCCCCCCCACAAAAAAAAACAAGCAAAACTGCCTGAAGCAAAACCTTCAAAAAAATGACTAAAATAAAACCAACATAACGAGATAGTAAATACAACTTCTTAATGTGACGCAATTCGGTCAAATGCCCATGTTGGTTTATCTGAGCACCACATAATTTGGTCAAAAGCAACGGGCTCGGCTAAAAGAAGAGCCCATAGCAAGGTGTGAAGACGGTAGATTATGCTCTTTTAATCACAATTGGGTCGCTGTTGTAATTAAACTGTTGTTGCTCGGGGCAGAGGATGAATAGAGCTGCTGCTCTGTGGCTATCCATTAAAACTCCTTTTAATTATTAATAGAGAACACCATTACTTCTCTCTGAAGCGTTAGCCTAGCATCTCTTCATGTGTGGCCATTTACTACCTTAAATAATCAAAGTTGCCGAAACAGATTATTTCAGTTTTTAATTTTTTTTTTTTTAAAGTATGGATTCAGTGAGGTGATTTATCTATCATCTCTCAAAATAACGGTCTGATGACTCGGCTATGGGTGGATCAGTAAAATTAAATCAGATAATTTCATGGTTTCGATTCATGGTGACATCCACCATGAAGACATAAGTAAACTAGTGTGTCTTAAAACAGCTATGAAGGGGAACTCAGCAATACAAAGTAAACACTGAATTATGTCTTGTACTTTAACAACATTGTGCTCATTAGCAGTGCCACCTTCTGGTCTAATTTATAACTACAGCAGCAATAGGATCGATTATAGATAATTGTAAATTCATACACCATTTCTGGCACAACACACAAAAACCTCCTAGGAAAAAAACAGGAGGAAAATGTACACAAGCCAACAAAAGTTATGTATAGCCTAACCCAATAGACAGTGCCATTTAAAAAGATATTACAAGTTATGGTTTAATCTCACCAGGAGGTATGTGAAATAAGCATCATGCTGATCTATGTCTTCACAGTTTGAGAATGTGATGAGTTTGACGATAAGTTACCCCGTCAGCATAAAGCTCCAATAAAATACGACGGGATCATAGACCTGAGACAATCATGATCGAGGTATTTTGAGAAAACAGGAAGTGGTCAGTAAAGAGATTGGGGTTTAAATGTGGCAAGCACCAGATATGTAGATCATACATGTGGCAAGTACCAGATATGCAGATAAGTCCATCTGTGAACCTTAATATCGCACTTGCTACTAAAAAAAAAACAAGTATTGATACACATTGCAGTCTAGTGCAAAGTACATTTTTGAAACAGAGATGCATTCAAAAGCGAAAAGGCCACATGCAGGACAACAGCGCCACCCAGGACACCGGTCCAGCCTGAGCCAGTGAGAGCTGCTTACATTCAGACTGGGCATACTGGGGGTGCAGAGGCACGGATGAGGCGGGAGGCGGCGGCGGCGGAGGAAGACGAGGTGGAAGTGGAAGAGGGGGCGGGAGCCCCACGCCCGGCGGCCCAATCGGTGCCGAGGAGGTGATGGCCGATTGGTGGTTGGGGGTCTCGATCCCACTGGTTGCTATCAGCGGGGGCCCTGGGGGAGACACAAGCCAAAGCCTCAGATAACAGTCATGACTTGATATTTAGCCCAGAAGGGGCGGGGCTGTGCTGCCTGGGTCCCGTTGACGACAACTGTACATATAGTGTCTCTTTAAGGCAAGGACTGATGGAGAGCATCCTAGAGCTTGTCCCCGCCATCTTTCCAATAAATAAGGAGGAGCCAGAATGTTTGATGATTGACATGACCTGGCAACCCAAAATGGACAAAAACAGGTAAGTTATGTGCATGTGTATCATGTATGCTTAACACATGGACAGCAGGTTGAAACCATATTTACATCTCAAGCTACCCTTGCACCCTTGCGCATCAAAGTTTTGGATCAGGATCAATCCATAGTCTTACTATGTAATCCCACTGCATCCCTTCTCATCTAAAATAACAATTTTATAATGAAATAAAACAAAATAAACAATACATTCATGTGTTAAATGGTTGTAGTTTTTGTCATTGTGATTTGGTTATATCAAGTCATGTGTAGGAAACAAAATCATGAAATGGCAATTACCCAAATGTTTTTAAAACATTGTAATGTCTCATATTTATTCCCACAGTAGGCTAAACTGTGTTGAAATAGACTGAAATAGGAAATGGCCAAGCTTTTCTGAGGAGCCACACATATGACTTCTGGTGTACTGAAATGGAACGATCAGCACTCAGCCAGTAAGCTTTAGAGACAACGCAATGATTATTATAGTACCATAACAAAATACAATGAATAAAGGCAGTCAAAAAGACTAAAGACAGAAAATAAAGACGTATTCCTATCAGTTTTCACGGTTTCACTACTGGCATGGCTAAGAGACATCGTAGCTCTGCAGAACCAGAGCTGTTACTTTAGCCGTTATTGTGAGGGACAATAGTGAGTTTTGATACTCAAAAGGCTCCACAGGGGGAATGAGACACACACAAAATGAAAGGAGGGGAGGAGGGGGAGGGAGAGAGAGGTAGAGAGATAGAGCGATAGAGAGAGAGAGAGAGCCAACAATGGAGGACTGAGTTCAAAAGTCTATCTCGTCAATTTCTGTTGCCGAGGTAAATAATCTCTGCAATATACCGAAGCATTCCGTTACATTTCAAATCACTATGGTTGGGAAAGAAACGATCACTAAAGAAAAGTCTACGTGACCGACTTTACGACCTACAAAACCAACAAAAAAGGAGCTGTAGGTAAGATTTTAATTCAAGGAGCCATGATTTGAGTGCCACTTCTATTAGAAATGGCAGAGCCATGCATCAGTGATTAGCCAGTGACATGCGCTGTGAGAACATCAGTTTCCTGCGTTGACTCCGCCTGGCTGTGCATGAAACTATTTCGGACCGCTCTCGGCTCAGTTCTGACCAATCAGGGAATCTCTACCGTGATGAGTTGGGTGGGTGGGGGGGGGGGGGGGGGGCAATCCTGTTCTCCTACCTTTAATGTGTCTTTCAATGGATGTAAAACACAACAAGAACAGCCAAGAGTGGCCCAGCGGACCTGTGTGTGTGTGTGTGTGTGTGTGTGTGTGTGTGTGTGTGTGTGTGTGTGTGTGTGTGTGTGTGTGTGTGTGTGTGTGTGTGTGTGTGTGTGTGTGTGTGTGGGCTACTCACGCGTCATGGGGAACACGCCGGGCGGGGGCGGCTGCCCGTAGTGGGGCATGGCGGGCATGCGGTGGCCGTGCGGGGGCTCGGCGATGGGGGGCATGGGGAGGCCGGCCGGCGGCGGGGGCGGCAGGACGGGCGGCGGCGGGAAGGGGATCATCCCGGGCAGCGTGACGTCGTCCACCACCAGGGGGTCGTTGCCGTGGTCGAAGGGACACAGGTCGCCGCGCACGCAGAAGCCCTTCTCTGTGAGGGAACCCAGACGACAGAGGGGTCAAGACGGGGTCAGGACACAAACGCAACGCAAACACAAACACACAAACACAAACGTTACAAACCTGTGGTTTGTAACGTTGTAATACTCACCGAGTATTGGAGTGAGTGAGTGAGTGAGTGTGTGTGAGAGTGTGTGTGAGAGTGTGTGTGTGAGAGTGAGTGAGTGAGTGAGTGAGTGTGTGGGGTTAAATAAAAAAAACATTGCACTCTTCCGTTGTCTCTTTACAACTCTGGAATCTCACCTACAGCATCTTTTAACGATTAACCTAAAGTCAATAAGGAATGTCCTCATCAAACAAACACATCTCCATTCTATCTTTATCTTCATACATCAAAATATGCGCATGATGACTCAATCCCAATCCAAAACAATCCACCTGGAGGTTCATCATACGGTACTCAGAAATATATAATCATAAAAGCGTTCTTCGTCAGATTTCAAACCCCATAGGGTTATTGTACGAGTTGATTGAGCCCAGCGCACAATGCAGGTGTACATCAGAAGGCGTGTGGCTTCAGTTGTCCAAACAGAGGCCACACAGCCAAGTAATTGCCCAGCGCCGGGGGAACGGCTTGTGAAAGGCATTCCGAATAACTGCGACAATACGTGAGTAACCTCATATCTATGTCCCCGCCCGCTCCACAACAAACAACACCATCAGAGAGCCCCTTGTGTTTGAGCTGAACCTACGCGACACTGTCGAAACAAATGCCGCCCAAGCCCTTGGTTACTGACAAACATCCCCAGGGCCCACCCACCTCCAACCCCTCAAAGACCCTCTCTTGAGTCCCTATTAAGAACCTGCAATTATAATGGCATTGGAGAAGGAGGGGGAGAGACAGAGATGTGTATATATATATTCATATTATTCTGTATATATTTTAAAAAGTGTCTCCCTGGTCATATCAACAATAATATGAATACATTACATTTAAACGTGCCTCAGACTCAAGGACACTATACGTAACGGAAGTCAGAGAGTAAAAAACACACAATCAACACTCTCCATAATGCAGTTAAAGAGGACGTTGTGATCGACGACCTCTGCAGACAAGGAACTCTGCTCTTGGCCACAGCGTGTGTCCTGGTCCAGCACAGCCACAAACAAGTCCAACCCGTCTCCGGTTCTCACACACACACACACACACACACACACACACACACACACACACACACACACACACACACACACACACACACACACACACACACACACACACACACACACACACACACACACACACACACACACACACACACACACACACACACACACACACACACACACACACACACACACACACACACCTGGAGCGCAGGACACCAGAGAGTCCTGACCACCTCATTAAAGACAGAGGATCCCTGATGGGTGCGGTGACCGATAGCAGGGAGGGCCTGCGGGACCAACACACACACTTTTGGAACTCATCCCGTGTTCCTATGGGAACAGGGACCAGGGGGTCCCAGAAGAGGAGCCCTAAACAGGCGTCATTAGTAGAGAGCTACACAAAGACCCCTGGGCACGACAGCTGATGGCTGCACACTTTTACACCCCTGTGAGGTGCATGAAAACAGCCCACCCGGGTTCGAACAACAAAGCAGTTGCTAAAAAACCACAAATAAAGTTGTTGTTTTTTTAATTCACCCTAAAAAAACAGCAATTATCATGAAGATGACCGACCACTTCTTTGACTCGAGTTATAAAAAAAAAGAAAAAAAGAAAAGAAAGAAGAAATCTCCCCTTTGCGCCAGGTATAGGAACAGCGACGAGGAAATGAGCGCGACAACATTCCCAACAACCAAAATCTCAAATGAAAACCCAGAAGGTTCCCCGCGGGCCTACCGTCGTAGTCCCTGCAGCGCTGCTTGAGCCCCGCCCCCTTGTTGCCGCCGCCGCCGCCGCCGCTGTTGAACGGCTTGCCGCCATCTTGCCTCTGGTTGTTGTAGTAGCTGGACCAGCTGTCCGTGGTGCTGTCGGGCAGGTGGGCCGGCACCACGGCCACGCCCCCGGGGGGCCCGGGGGGGCCGGGGGCCCCCGAGGAGAAGGGGTGCTGCGGCGTGGGGAGGGGCAGCAGCGGCGGGGGGTGGGCCTGCTGGGACGAGGAGGACGAGGAGCTGAAGGCGTCGGGCTCCTTCCTCTCCAAGTCGTACTTGGACTTGAAATCTGCGGCGCGGCAGGGAAAACGAGAGCACCACAGAGATGTCAGGATCGGATACGTTACAGACCGCCAAATGACAACAAGGTAGCCCGTTTTGGGTGTACGGTTTGGGAGAGCCGAATGAAGATTAAAACATTGATAGTAGATCAAAAGTACGAGTGCAGAGCCAGCCATGACTCTTTTCTCTTAGTTTAACAACATATTCTGAAAGTTGCAGCCTTAATCCAGAAAAACTACATTTAAACTCATCCCTCGATCCCCCCCCCCCCCCCAAAAAAAAACACCTCCCTCACATCACTATCATCCGTATAACAAAACAAACAACAACAACAACAACCATGCATAATAATCCACCTCATCCACTAAAGTCAAACCTGAGAAGCAAAAGGCTGAGTGTGGACCTGAGAAGAGCCGGGGAGACTTGCACCCTGCACTGTTCAGTGACCAATAAGAATCCTGCCACGCGGTCCACATGTCGGGGACCCCCCCCCCCCCCCAGACTGCTGGCTCCAGGTGACGCAGGTGACCGGCACTTCTACCCCGAAACCATGCGGTCCTCCGCGTCCGAGCCACCGCTGTCCTCTCCTCCCGGCGTCATGGTGTCATTCTGTAGGCAGCGGACGGCGCGGCTACACTGACTACTGCTGGAGGAGGAGTCTTAGAGAGGAGCTACGGGCGCTAGATGTGGCACGCGGCCGGCAGACACGCAGCCCCCCGAGACAGCATGAGAGTCCTCCAGGAGTTCTCCTTCTCTTCCTTTGGGTGTTGTCGTTCAGGAGGTTGAACAGAGCATCCGTCCAACTCAACTCTACCCCCTCTTTACTCCTTACCTCATCTCTGCCTGCTCTGTGCTCCCTGTCTCTACCTCCTCCTCCTCCTCCTCTCCCTGTCTGGCTTTACCTCCTCCGCCTCCTCCTTTCCCTGTCTGGCTTTACCTCCTCTGCTCCCCTTCTGTCTTTACCTCCTCCTCCTCCTCCTCCTCTGCTCCCTGTCTGTCTTTACCACCTCCTTCTCCTCTGCTCCCTGTCTGGCTTTACCTCCTCTGCTCCCCTTCTGTCTTTACCTCCACCTCCTCTGCACCCTGTCCTTACCTCTGCCTCCTCCTCTGTGCTCGCGCTCCCTGCTCTTCCCTCGACTGCCGCTCCTGCTCCTGCTCCTGCTGTAGCTCCTCCCACGTGGGCTCCCCCGCCGCCGCTCCGGGCGCTCCCGCTCCCGGTGGGAGTCGCCACCGCCGCCGCCGCCGCCTCCTCCTCCTCCTTTCCCATGGCGCTCCAAGTCACGGCGCTTGCGCTCCTCCCGCCTCCTGTCGTCCCTGCTCCTGTGAGGGAGGCGGGGGAGGAGGAGACGGTTGTTTTGGTCAAGTTGTGTTTTTTTCCTTTAAAACAAAACGTCCTTCAGAGTGAATGCATCTCCTCTGGCTTGATGTGATGTACAACACACAGCAAATGGGAGTGTACAGGCGATTGCTTTGAATGCAAATTGGGAAAACATCACCTTAACATGGAAAATGAGGCGCATTCATTTTAACTCATGGGTCAACTGTTTGAAATTAAATAATTTTTGTTGATCGCATATAAAAATAAATGTTTAGCAATAGGAAATATCAGTTGTATCACCATTGCTTATGTTAAGAGTTTCTCTTGTTTAAGCTCTTGCTTACTATCCAACAACATAAAACGGAAGGAAGTGGAAGGGCAACCAGAGTGCATCGCAACTCAAACCAGAGAGCGCCAGGCCCTGCCTTTCAAACAGTGCCTCCACACTATTCGCTGGGTGTGGCCATCGGTCCCGATGAAGAGACTTTACCTGGACTCGTGGTTCCTTGGAGGACTTCTCCTTCGCCTACTTTCTCTCTCCTCCTCAGCCGGTTCCGCCTGGCAACGCAACAAACCACTAAATACACCCATGTCCAAATGTTGCTGTGTTACAGTGAAATTGATGATTGAGTGATTACTGAAAAACAGTAGGCTTTGAGGTGTACACATATTTGACAAACTACTACAGGCTAAACTATTGAATACGACAGCAGTTTGTAATTGTTTTTCTTCTTTAACGTTACCTCCACTAAGTCAGGTTTGACTACCAGTGGTTTCAGCTCTTCCTTGGGAGGCTCCTTGGCAGGGTTATTCACCAGGTAGTTCTTGGTTGTCAGACATTCAAAGAGTTTATCCACAAATCCTGTTGTCTCTGCAATAGATCAAGTATTGGAATTAGGATTACTTAAAACATACAATATGCAACGTTGACACGAAGCGTTTTAAAATGGGTACTGCAGTCCTAATTCACAACATAGGAGAAGAGATGTCTTCACCCGCCCCCACCTCCACAGACTGGAAGCTTAGGACACTGAATGAACACAAGGCGAGCACAACACTATATTCTGAACGAGTGCAGTTACTCTATTTGGACAAGAGCTAAGCGACGTCAACTTCTACAATGTATGTTGACCAGCTAATGTATACATTTACAGTCAAGCAGGTCATACACCTTCCATGCCTTCAAATCCATCTGGGCTCTATGCTGTCTTCATCTTTTAAATGCAACTCTTTCAAATGCAACACGTACCAATGTTAAACACAGCTGTGGTCGTGAAGCTTTTTCTAAAGAGGACAAGGCTTTTAAGCTTGTGTAGGATCAAGTGACCCACTTCATTTTCTTGCTTCAAAGGCTGCAGCAAGCTTTGTTTGTGTGCTAATTTGTTTAATATCTGGCAACCCGGGGTATTCAGAGAACAGTGAATCATAACACACAGGCCAAAACAAAAACTATTGTTCTGACCCAGAATGAAATTTGGAGAACATTAAAATATACATTCTGTGCTGCTGTTGCTGGAGAAGACAGTATTTCGACAGCATGTTGTTATTTTATGATTTAGTACAGTACATTTGGTACATTTTGTACCTTTAAAAAATCATATCTATCTATCTATACAAATTTGAGTTTAACGACAGGGTTGTCAATCTGCCTTACTGTCGTGTATGCAGTGAGCTTAATGGTCAAACATTATAAATATGAGATGTATCCCGTCCTCAACAGCAAAGTGTATTCCTTGGAATGTTGTTCTAGTTGTGATGTGGAGCTGGCTCTCACCAGGTTGCCAACAGATTAATCAAATGGCTAAAGTAGGCCATCCGTTTTGCTTATTCCATCTCAATCTAATGCAAATATATACATTTTAATATTCCAACTTTGACAGCATTGCGAGAAGAAAGACGATACCTTTCTGTAGGAAGACTTCAAGTTGGTCGGCGCAGAGTGCTTTCAGCTCTTTCTCTGGTTTGTCCTTCTTCACAAGAGCCACCACATAGTTGGCCAACGCCGAGGGATCTGCTTCACATCTGCGGATCATCATGTATGCGCTATTAATATCTGTATCGCTGCTTGGATCAACAAATGACGTTAAATCACACGTCTTGGCATTCTAGTACTTGCTTAACTATTATGTAATGACAAATTATGTGAAATACAATGAAGACTTGTTAAGATAAATACTATAGATTTTCTCTTCTCCAAAATAGAAGTAAGTGTCATCAATACACAACTCAGGGCTGGAGAACTTAGCCAGCTGGCTGCAAGAGTGCACATCAACGTTAACGTTCTCCACATTTAGCTGGAGCCATTTTCATACATCATTCAGTGCAAACATAAAACAATGACAAACTGCATTATAACTTCCCAAAGTTGCTGAAAAGTAGGATTGTTTATCCCTGCAAGAATGCAGTAAGCTAGCGGCCATAGTGGCTAACTCGTGCAATAACTTGACAACAGATGCTAGTAAGCTCCATGGACCTCCACTCTGCTGCTAGCGCTAGCTACTTAGCGAGCTGGACAGATGACATTTCAGTTGATCACTCACATTGGCTCCAGTAGTTTTGCCAGCCACGACTTTAAAGCTTCCACATTTTCTATGATCATCGTGAGAGAGACTCCAATACTGTCTATAAATTGAAAGTGCGTTCTAGTAATCCCACTCTCATCGTCTAAAATTGTATTTGATTTAAGGCCTCTGCTCTCTTCAGTTGCATTCGGCAGAATGGTTTACGGCATGGTCACACAAGTGGAAGTGTCGCAACGTACGTAAAACGATTCCAGGAAAAAAAATGCATTATCGTTGTTGCTGTCAGAATAACAATAATAGTATTGCAAAATAACTCACAAAACACTATCTGTAAATTATAAAATGTGCACGAGACAGACTGCGTGTGTAGAGAGTGGGAATTAAACGGAATTTTATCATGTTAATGCAAACTACATTACCCAGTAAACAATGCGCGTGAGTGAGCTGCAGATGTCATCAGCATTGTACCGGTGGCGTGGGTTTCCCTTGACATATCCCAAATAATAGTTTCTTCAGTGTTAAACATCGTACAGGACCGCATTTGGCTACACAATGAGTGTAAGTAGAATTAACTGTCTATGTCGTAAATGTTGCAATTTGAGGTGTCAGCTGTAATTATTTACCATATAACTTGTGTAGGGTTGCATACAACATGTAACCTGCTAACTAAGTTAGCTACGTGTACTAGCTCTCATGGTACTACACATCTACAATGAATAAGACTTGATGACAGACCATACAGACCATACAGGGAGGGCTTGGGAGATTGGCTTATTCGGGCTTGTTACCAATTCGCTTTATATTTCTCATCGCAATAGTTTCACCACGGCAATTTTGTTGCACATGAGTGAAATCACTGTTCTCACCCATTTCTGTTCTAGGAGCGCAAGGGAACAGCGAAGTTGGATTACCTGAGGAAGATCGAGAAGGAGATACAGGACAAATGGGAGAAGGAGAAGACATTTGACTGTGATGCACCAACGACAATTGGGGAAAGCACCAAGTAAATATGTTTGCTTAACCGGTTCTGTCAACTGTTATCTAACCATGTAATCTAAACACTCTTCCCATTGTTCTTCAATGAAAATAATCAAAATGTTAATTAGACAAAACAATGCACGTTCCCACTCTGTGGTCCATAATTGTCAAATGTGTTTGTACTGGTTTATTACACACATTTGCCATTCATTTGCTGTTGAACATTATTCAAATCATCTAGGGTGTCAAAATAATATACAGTCAGAGTAATATCACATGAGCTGATCATTTACGATTTTAATCCATTGTTTGTTTTCTGTTTCAGCAAAAACAAGTACTTTGTAACCTTCCCCTATCCTTACATGAATGGCAGACTGCATCTTGGCCACACATTCAGTCTGTCAAAATGTGAGGTGAGTTTGCTCACAAAACATGAAGGGAAACAATCCACCACACGGTATATAATGACAGCATCTGAGACCATGCAGTTTCTTTTATTTCAATGTGTGTTTTTGTAAAGGGTGTTGCTCAGAGCTTTATGTTCTTCCGGTGTTAACAAGGAGTTTCCCCAGTGTCCTGGCTTAAACTATAGCTTTCTATTCCATCACAGTTTGGTGTCGGTTACCAGCGCCTGAGAGGGAAGCAATGTCTCTTCCCCTTTGGATTGCACTGCACAGGAATGCCAATCAAGGTGAGTTCCTGAGTCTCTCTATGTAGAGCTGTGTGAGTTGACCAGCTCTACACATTGTGTGCACTTGTGTACAAATTGTACATGCAGTGACGTTTGATTAACAGTGAAACAATGTTTACTGTCTTTGCTGCACATTTTGTAATGCTAAATTGTAGTTCTTTATTACATAATTTTAAATAAAGGCTATATACAGTTGTGTTCAAATTAATAGCGGTGTGTTAAAAAGTGAGTAAAACTCAAATCCTTATCATAGCCTTTATTTCAATACACACAAATGCATTGGGAACACTGCACATTGTATTCCAAATCAAAACAAAAAGTATGACATTTGTTATGCCTTTACATAAAGTGTGAAGAAAAAGGAATATTAGGCTGTTTAAAAAATGCTTGAAGATATAGCTTTCCTGTGAATCACTGAACTGATATTTAGTTGTATAACCACTGTTTCTAAGAACTGCTTCACATCTGTGTTGCATTGAGTCGACCAACTTCTGGCACCTGTGAACAGGTATTCCAGCCTAGGGTGATTGCACTACATTCCCACAATTTCTCTGCATTGAGAGCATTTTTGATGTCACCCCACAAGTTTTGTATTGGATTAAGGTCCAGGGATTGGGCTGGCCACTCCATAACGTTAATCTTGTTGGTCTGGAACCAAGATGCTGCTCGCTTACTGGTGTGTTTGAGGTCATTGTCTTGTTGAAACACCCATTTCAAGGGCGTCTCCTCTTCGGTATAAGGCAACATGACCTCTTCAAGTATTTTAATGTATCTAAACCGATCCATGATCCCTGGTATGTGTTAAATAGGCCCGGCACCATAGTGTGAGAAAGATCCCCATATCATCACGCTTGTGCCACCATGATTCACTGTCTAGTTCACAGTGTACTGTGGCTTGAATTCAGTGTTTGGGGGTCGTCTGACAAACTGTCTGCAGTCCCTAGACCCAAAAAGAAGTTGCTTGCTTTCATCAGTCCGCAAATTGTTGCGCCATTTCCCTTTAGGCCAGTCAATGTGCTCTTTCTTGCAAATTGTAACCTCTTCAGCACATTTGTTTTTCAACAAAGGGACTTTGTGGGGCTTCTTGCCGATAGCTTGGCTTCACATGGGTGTCTTGTAATTGTTACAGTACCCACAGGTCAGTTTAGACCTTCTTTCATCTCCCTGCTAAGCATTGGCTGGGTCTTTGCCATTTTGACTAGTCTTCGATCCAGTCGAATGGTGGTTTTCTGTTTTCTTCCACATCTTTCTGGTTTTGGTTGCCATTTTAAAGTATTTGAGGTCATTTTAGCGGAGCCGCCTAATCGTTTTCTGCACTTTTTGATATGTTTTCCCCTCTCCAATCAACTATTGAATCACAGTACGTTGTTCTTTTGGACAATGTCTGGAGCGACCCCTTTTACTCTGATTTTCAGAGAAATGCACTATAACCAGCATGAAGACCATTTGCTGCCTTTGTCCTTAAATAAGGGACACCTGTTTGACACCTGTTTTTTCACAGATGAATGACCTCACTAACTGAACTCCACACTGCTATTTTTTTTGAACCCCTTTGAAGCCCCTTTCAACCAATGATTCAATTACACAGAATCAGCAGCATGCATGTCATGACTGTTGGGTCTGTTGCTTTTCTATTACTCTACTACATCTACTTGTAAATTATTTCCCATGTAGAAATATGATTTGTACCAAAAACAGTGATTGATCTGCTTAGTATTGTTGGACTGCTATTATTTTGAACACAACTGTACATGCATCTAAAATCAACCAAAGAGTAGTCTGTAATACGTAACAAACTCTAAACGGTTCATATCGATAAGGGAAGCGGTTTGATTCATATGTGTGGCATTCCAGCTATTCATGGAACCAATTTGGGTCTGCTGATTGACTTTGACTCTCTGCCCTCCAGGCCTGTGCAGATAAGCTGAAGAGGGAGATGGAGCTTTATGGAAACCCTCCGCAGTTTCCTGATGAGGAGAAGGACGAGGAGGAGAAGGCTGACGTGTCGGATGAGATCATCATTAAGGATAAGGCAAAGGGCAAAAAGGTCAGCAACTAGACCAAGATGGATGTGTGTAATTATCGGGCAACACATACTCATTTATGTAATTCAAGTACCGGTACTTCTTTCCTAAGTTACTCTTTGAGGAATGTATCAATGTTGTTATTTTGAGTGTAGATCAGAAATAGCCATGAGATATCTCCAAATACAGAAAATGTGACCGCAACAGTCATAGCAATTGTATTTATGTATATTTATGCATTTATTAGATAATATAACATATAACATTTGAACCATTGGCCCATGATGCCCATCCACACTGAATTCAACATAACCATCGCAAAGAATGTGTCTGAAAATACATTTTGTAATACTTCACCTTCAGAGCAAAGCGGCTGCGAAATCCGGTACAGCCAAGTTCCAGTGGGACATCATGAGTTCTCTGGGCCTCACCGACTGTGAGATTGTCAAGTTTGCCAATGCAGAGCACTGGCTGGAGTACTTCCCTCCCCTGGCCATCAAAGACCTGAAGCAGATGGGAGTCAAGGTGAAGCCTCAGGCCCCGTCGTTTTCTGATCTATTGTGCTAAATATTAAACATTAGTCACTGCCATTGACAGAGTGGCAGAGTTACAGTAGCCCAGTTCCTGTTCCTGCGAGGGGAATGCACTTTTAGTTTCTTTCCAACGAATTCCCCTCACAAACAGGAACAGTAGGTGAGGCAGCCAATGCACATATATCTCAGCATATCCATTTATTGTATGTCAAGCAAGGTCAAAGTTTACTGCCCCTATGGAACTCATTGGTTATTGTCGATTAATCTTTTTGGCATTTGGCTTTGACTTTATTTAACTTTTTGTAGATGTGTGTGTGTGCTTTTTTGCTCTCGTCTGAACCGCGGTGTGATATCTTTGACTTGGCAGGTGGACTGGAGGCGTTCGTTCATCACAACGGACGTGAACCCTTTCTACGACTCGTTTGTCAGGTGGCAGTTTCTCACCCTGAAGGAGAGGAAAAAGATTAAATTTGGGAAACGGTGAGGTCACTTGTTTGTGTCATGAAATGTGTTTTGTTGCTGTAGCTTACTACATAAGCCATGTCGATTTAAAAAGTAACATGGTAGAATACATTTCCCTTGATTTGGAAGGAAAACCTAAACAATGAAAGTAATGTACCGGTAATGTTCCAGTATTAATGGCACTATTGTCCCCATCCCTGTCTTTATGCAGATACACAATCTACTCTCCTAAGGACGGACAGCCCTGCATGGACCACGACAGACAAAGTGGAGAGGTACAGTTTGATAATTGTATACAATTGTGTGCGTATACATATATATTATCTATGTATGTACTGTGTGTATGTGTGCACAGTATATATCATATGTATAGTTTTGGAAACTCAGGATATTGTTTTGCAGTTTGTCTATTTTTCCTCATTCCTTTTCATGACATCGTTTAGGGAGTGGGACCCCAGGAATACACCCTCATCAAGATGAAGGTGGTGGAGCCGTACCCTGCCAAACTCAAGTCTAAAGTGTTTTACAGCAGGTAACCATAATAGTCATGGCTCAAGGTCCTCACTAGGATTATTATAATTGTGCATGTATTATTTAAAACCTTTATCCGTGGTCTAATTCTTTTATGACCAAGGTGCTCCCCAACAGCGTCACCGAATGTGTACTATGCATAATAAAAAACACACACATTATTATAAGATTATTATTATTATCAGTATTATAACAACATTCACGTCATGCCACACTACTCTTGCCACTCGCAAACAACATCGTCAACAGAGTTTTTCACACCAGTGAAAAATACTCAACTGAAATATGCCAAAACCGACTTTCATCCCACAGTGGCTTGAAGGGCAAGAACATCTTCCTGGTGGCGGCCACCATGAGGCCGGAGACCATGTTCGGCCAGACCAACTGCTGGGTGCGGCCCGACATGAAGTACGTGGCCTTCGAGACGGCCAACGGCGACGTGTTCATCAGCACCGCCCGCGCCGCCCGCAACATGTCCTACCAGGGCTTCACCAAGGAGAACGGCGTGGTGCCCGTCGTCATGGAGATCCTGGGACAGGTACGTACGTACGCGCGCGCGTGTGGGGGCGTGTCTCACGCGACAGCCGCTCATTGCGGGGAAACGGTGCGAGGATTGGCGCGTGAGAATGATGACATGAAAGCGATGCAACGAAAAACGAGTTGCATTGACAGTGCATTGTGTTTTTTGTTGTTATACTTATGAAATGAACTTTTTTTTTAATTTTTTAATTTTCTCTCGTATTATTCTGCGCCCCCTTCCAGGACATTCTGGGCTGTGCCCTCAGTGCCCCGCTGACCTCCTATAAAACCATCTATGCTCTGCCCATGCTCACCATCAAGGAGGACAAAGGTGAGGCCAATATCGAACCGTCAGTGGAGTTGGATGGAGGCCATTTTAAATGGGAGTCTGTTTAGACCTTTTTTTTTTTTTTTTTTTCTAGATTTGAGTTTCTGTTGATCGATTTGAGTTGTGTTGTGTTGAATTGACCATTGTCAGTAATTTGTCCCATCAAAGCACTTTTCTCATGGTCCTTAATCTAGCGACATACCATAAAATGCGTGGTGACATGCAGGTTCCCCCCCCCCTGTGCTTTTGCAGACAACGTAGGCTGTGAGAAACCTTCCCTCACCTTTTTACGATGCACGTTTTGCTCCTGGTGTGAAATCCCAATGGCAGCATTTGACTAGAATGTCGTGGCTCTGGTTTTATTCCTGTCCCGACATGGGCGTGGTGAGGTGCTGCTCGACTTCATGGTTTTCCCTTACCGCTCAATGTATTGAACCTCAGAATGGTCTCTTTTACAAACGGGAGCAGGTTATCCGCTCTTCAGGCTCTGGATGTGCATAATGATAATGATCATACTCCTTCCCAGCTCATTTCTGAGTGAAGCCCGGTAGTTTCGTAGAGGGCACTAAAGGCGTTAAAGGAAGGAAATGCATTGCTTGGCTCCTGTTCGGGGGTCGGCACCACACATTGTGTGTGTGTGTGTGTGTGTGTGTGTGTGCGCGCGCGTGTGTGTGCGTGTGAGTGTGTGTGTGCGTGTGGGGGTTGACAACAATCCGCTTGAGAGTGCATCTATTTGATGCACTCCTCACGTTAACAAAGAAAAGCAAATGGCCAAATGGCTCCATAATGGAAGTGAGTGATGACGGTGGTCTTCTGCTCTCCGTCCGCCCCGCTAGGTACCGGCGTGGTGACCAGCGTGCCGTCCGATGCGCCCGATGACATCGCCGCGCTCCGGGACATCAAGAAGAAGCAGGTGGGTTGTGATCGCCCCCCCCCCCCCCCCCCCCCCGCCCCGCGTTAAAGCAAATTAAATTCAGATAGGACGTCTCAAATGGAACGGGCGACACTTTGAAGTTGCCCCGTATAGTTTTAAAGTTTTGGCCAGCGCACTCCGCCGACTGCACCTTGTTTAGTGGATCCATTCCCTCATATTGACCCATGCTGCTGTTGTTGTTCAGGCCCTAAGGGAGAAGTACGGCATCGAGGACAAGATGGTGCTGCCTTTTGAGCCGGTAAGCAGTCCAGCAGCCCCGTAATGCTGCAGGAGAACTCCGGAGCCTGGGTCATTACGGCAGGAAGCTTTCAGAAGAGGGATTTCAATAAGTGTCTTTCTGCAGTGGCCACTCTGCACGCCGTTGATTTAAAACCCGTGCAGACACTTTGAGAACCTGGGCACCACTCTCAGATGCTTGCTAAAACACAAATTGTCGGTGTCCCCACAATTTGTGCTTTAGCTCCTCTTCCAAGCGGGAGAGGTTTTCTAGTGCCGGCCCAGTTTATGTTCACTGATAACCAATTCCCCACATCATGCAACGTGATTGGTCCAAACAAATGTGAGTGAAACAAAGGGAAACGCCCCTGTCCACCCAGCTCTGTGGTGGTCTGACAAGGGTGTGACTACTAATCAACCCAAATCAATATGCAGCTACAAAACATATTTTGTATACGTTCAAAACATTCCCATATTAAGTCTGACCTAATCGAATTTCTATGATAACTTTGTGAACAAAGAAATCCCTACCGCCATCTTTTAGAATAGCAGCTGCGAGCATAAAAGGTCCAATGAACCTTTAACCTTGTGCGTGTGTGTGTGTGTGTGTGTGTGTGTGTGTGTGTGTGTGTGCACCAGATCCCCATCATTGACATCCCAGGCATGGGTAGCCTCTCTGCTCCCCTGCTGTGTGACGAGCTGAAGATCCAGAGCCAGAACGACCGGGAGAAGCTGGCCGAGGCCAAGGAACGGGTCTACCTCAAGGGCTTCTATGAAGGGGTGAGTCTCCAATTCATTAGGGGGGCAGCCGCGGCCTACTGGTTAGGGCTTCGGACTTGTAACCAGAGGGTTGCCGGTTCGAACCCCGACCAGTACGAACGGCTGAAGTGCCTGTGAGCAAGGCACCTAACCCCTCACTGCTCCCCGAGCGCCACTGTTGGCAGCTCACTACCTCGGGATAAGTGTGTTTCACCTCACTGTGTGCCTCACCATCACTGTGTGCTGATTGTATTTCCACTAATTCACGATTGGGTTAAATGCAGAGACCAAATTTCCCTCACGGGATCAAAAAGAGTAATTCTTCTTCTACGTTCGTACAGGCAAAGGAAGGAGGACACGATGCACACGCTGGTGTGCATCGGACGGCTCCTCGATGGGTTAAACGCACGTCATCGCATGCTTAACTTATTGGCTGACATGGCTAACCGGTGGAGCGGCGATTAAGCTTTGATGCTCCACTTATTGAAAGTGAATTAAAAGGGTGTTTACAGGAGAGCCGTCAGCCAACCCTGCAGCCCCCAGAATGAAGCTTGGCGGGGTGGCGGGGTGGGGGGTCACAGGGGGTTTGGCTCTACTCTAATACCAGCCGTGAAGACTGTTGTCTGGCCATTTACAACGCGATGAAAGACAATAGAAGTGCTTGCAGCCGGACCACTGACTTTATATTTTGGTCAGGTGCTTGGGTCGGACGAGCCCTGTGAGGCCCATCGATCCACTCAAGTTAGCGTTTCTCAGTGCCCATGAGTGTGGCCTCGGACCGGGCCAGACTGATTCATTTCCCATCGTCTTCACTAGCCCGAAGCGTTGCTTCCTCTCTCAGATGTTGCTGATGTTGCGCTCTCTCTCTCTTTAGATCATGCTGGTCGAGGGCTACAAAGGGCAGAAGGTCCAGGATGTGAAGAAGCCCATCCAGAAAATGATGATGGAGAAGGTAGACAGTCTGATTCTTCTTGTGTTTTTCGACCATTTTGTTGAATCCGAAAGTAACACTTTGTTCAAAATAGTTTGTCATGACCTTGCTGTGTGTGTGTGTGTGTGTGTGTGTGTGTGTGTGTGTGTGTGTGTGTGTGTGTGTGTGTGTGTGTGTGTGTGTGTGTGTGTGTGTGTGTGTGTGTGTGTGTGTGTGTGTGTGTGTGTGTGTGTGTGTGTGTGTGTGTGTGCGTGCGTTCTTGAAAACGCCATAACTGATCCACCCGTCTGTGTCCCCCGCAGGGCGAGGCTGTGCTGTACATGGAGCCAGAGAAGCTGATCATGTCTCGCTCGGGGGACCAGTGTGTGGTGGCTCTCTGTGATCAGTGGTAGGTGCCCACTGCTTTCTGCTTTGTACCATCCTTTTTTTTTTTTTTTTTTTCCCATGTCCATTTTCACTGGCCCTCTCACTCAATGTTTGTATCTCTCAGCATTGGAACATAAAACTTTTGTAACTTGTATGTTTAATTTATAATCTTTTTAAACAAACAAGGACACGCCTTGAACAGTCTGTACACCCACCCCTGGACAACACTATCTGTGTTCATTTTTTTAAAATATAAAAGATATATCACATTTTTTTATCTCTGGCCCCAGAGCTAAAAAAAAATGTAGTATATCTTTTATATTTATTATATTTATATTTTATAATGTTTTATCATATATAATTTAGCGAAGGATTTTTACACAAGATGATTTCAACACCCCTCTCCCTTTGGCAAGTCCTTAATAACCGCACACTCAGTCTTTATTGATCCAGTAAGTTATTATTTATTTTGTGTTGCTGCTTGGTATATTTGTGCTATGCTCTAGGTATCTGGACTACGGTGATGCAGAATGGAAGGGACAGGCCAACCAGGTCCTTAAATCTTTGGAAACGTAAGACTGTGTCTGTGTCCTCGATGGCGTAATCGGGCTACACTTGTGATGAATGTGCTTTCAGATGTAACAGCTTGCATATCTTTTTACTTATATTTATGTGTGGGTTTGAGAATATTGTCAATATGCATTCACTCCTCTGGTGATGGTCCATTGCCATAGCAACAACACCAGGACAGAAATGCATGGATGGACTGACAAAATGTGGCATACATTAATGTTCAAAAAGTCACAGAAAATAGTGTGATTTCCCTTGAAATGCTGCCAACAATAGACATCAAGGCTAAAAAATAGAGAAAATCCCACAAACATGTGACTAGTATGTAAATGTCTGAGGTACCGGATGGCCCAGCACACCGAAGGGGGTGGGGGCTCGGTACTGGTTGTACGTCTGACCCACTCTGCTCTGTGCCCTGCGTGTTGGACTGCTCAGGTTCTGCGAAGAGACCCGCAAGAACTTTGAGGCCACCTTGGCTTGGCTTCAGGAGCATGCCTGCTCTCGCACCTACGGCCTCGGTGAGTGTGTGTGTGTGTGTGTGTGTGTGTGTGTGTGTGTGTGTGTGTGTGTGTGTGTGTGTGTGTGTGTGTGTGTGTGTGTGTGTGTGTGTGTGTGTGTGTGTGTGTGTGTGTGTGTGTGTGTGTGTGTGTGTGTGTGTGTGTCCATGAAATGCACACATGAACTCTGCATACATGTTTGCCCATTTGTGTATGTGTGTCACGTCATATATTCTATAACTAGGTAAACGAGGCGTGCAGGGTTTGGTGAATTTAATTAAGAATAGTTGTGACGGAAGGCACATCAAAATTGGCTCTTCCCTCACTTTCACCCTGGTGTCTTTTGACAGCCTACTAGGCTCAACTTTTGTTTTGCTTGGTGTCGTGGAAAAACGGTGTCCTAATTATCCTAACACAAATGATATAACCACCGTTGACAGGAAGTCTGAGACTGCGGCCATGTTAATCCCCTGACTTCTTTATTGTGCAGATCCCTTTGTTTGCCTTGCATTCTTTAGACATGTTCACTTCCTCCCATCGTGTAGTAGGAGCTAGGATTGGCCCCTCCCATGTTTTGTTAATATCAGACATGAAATCCTTTTTGAAGTTACCCTGCCCGCAATGGGAAAGTTTTCATCAAGTGATAACATCTAATGTTGTTTATTATGGTCACCCACTGCTGGTCTGAAGACACTTGGTAAATGCCGCCTGTGTTCCTTCCCCATGTGGTCACGCTCCATTAAACTAAATGCAGTAACGCCATGGAGTGGTTTCCAAGAAATCATTTTCCATCAATTGGCCGACTGTCCATTCTAAGCAGCAGTGTGCTTCTTTGTGCAGATGCTGGAAAGATTTACAGATTGTGATAAATAAACATTTCAAATGAACCCCCACAAACGGTTGTGAAAACGAGAGCCGGGCATTTGTAAAAAAAAAAATACATTGCTCAGTAGAGTTGAAAACATGCAGTGCAAGGCATTTCCCTGTGTGAAAAAATTTGTGTTGAGCACGGGGGGAAAATGCTGCTGTTTTGGTCTTCATCGTTGTTGGATGCTGATAAGGCCTTGGGCTTCTACACACCATTATCATTCCTGCTTCCTTTGGACTATAGATGGAGACAGAGGGCTTCCAAATACATCCACTCCCTCTCTCCCTGAGACACACACACACACACACACACACACACACACACACACACACACACACACACACACACACACACACACACACACACACACACACACACACACACACACACACACACACACACACACACACACACACACACACACACACACACACACACACACCTGCCTGCCTCACTTAATTCATGGGCATAATGGACACGGATGCTGGTGTGTACTTTCACCACCTGAGGCCTATTTGGTATATGAATCACATACATCTATTCTCTCTCTCTCTCTCTCTCCCTTTCCCTCTCTGACTCTCTCTCACTCTCACCTTCCCTCTCTCCTTCTCTCCCCTGAACCCATTGGAGTAATTTGTTCATACGTTATAACAGAGACGTTGAACTTGTTTGAGTCAGATAAGACCCATCTGCGAGCGAAGCCTTGCGGTTTCGTTTTATGTCCGACCCAAAACGGCAGATGACACCAAATCAGTGACCATTGGCAGACTGACATCATTGCATCATGTTGTGTGTTTAGGTTTCTGTTGTGTGAAAAGGTAAACGCACGCGTGCCTCCCCCCCCCCCCCCCCCCCCCCCGTTATCGCTCACGCGTGCTCAGGGCCCGCGCTGTTTATCTCTCATCCTCACGGTCTGCCTCCGCGTGCTCTGCTCTCCCCGTCGGTTGCTATAGGAACGCGGCTGCCGTGGGGACCAGCAGTGGCTGATTGAGTCTCTATCGGACTCCACCATCTACATGGCCTACTACACCGTGGCACACCTGCTGCAGGGGGGAGTCCTCAACGGGCAGGGCGCCTCGCCGCTGGGAATTAAGTATGGAGCACACACACACACACACACACACACACACACACACACACACACACACACACACACACACACACACACACACACACACACACACACACACACACACACACACACACACACACACACACACACACACACACACACACACACACACACACACACACACACACACACGCATGCATGCATGGAAAAAGGACACACGCGCACAGAAATACACATACACACACACACACTGAGCAGAAAACCAATCCTCAGAGCAAGTACAGAGCAATTGGATGTCGTATTTACATTGGAATCCAACAATGGAGCACAAATTCCCTCCCGCGCGTTGCTTTGAGGTCTCCTAGCAACCGGCCAGCTTTTTTTTTCTATTTTATTTATTTCTTTGGTCTACTTTTATTCTCATAGCCCCTGAATCGTACCATATTTTCAGAGCATCGTTCATAGCCTTCAGTGTCTCAAAGGCGTCCACGGATGTGGTGGTGGTGGGGGGGTGGGAGGGCTTCATCGGTTGAGTGCCCATGATCACCATCGTCCACATGTCTTAAGTCCCTTCTCCTCACGCACCCCCCCCCCCCCTCCAGGCCGGAGCAGATGACCCCGGCGGTGTGGGACTTCATCTTCTTCAAGACCTCGCCGTTCCCCAAGACCTCCATCCCCAAGGAGCACCTGCAGAAGCTGCGGCGGGAGTTTGAGTACTGGTACCCGGTGGACGTCCGCGTCTCGGGCAAGGACCTGGTGCCCAACCACCTGTCCTACTACCTGTACAACCACGTGGCCATGTGGCCCAAGGACAGGTGAGTGTGCCCTGCAGGAACACATTGACATGATGAGCAAACGATGTATTTCATGAGTTCCTACCTGAAGCGTACACATAAGAGAAAACACGTCCCGGGATTTAGCGTTTTTCCCGGATTTCCGTGAGTGGAGGCAGACGCTCGGCCAATCACGTGCCTTCGTTCACGCGGCGCCACATTTGCCGCCGCCCTGGTAGGCGGGGCGACCGCGGCGGGGCCGCTCTGCCATGAGCCCGTCACGCCCCGGTGTTGGCTTTTCTGAACGGAGACGAACTTCTAGTTTAGTTTCATTTTGCATCGTCATCGTCTCGCCAGCGCCATCGTAATTACAAGGTTGTCATTGCTGCCGTTGACTCAGCTTTGCTTTGACACAGAGGTGACCCCCCACCACCCCCCCTTGCTTGTTAAGCTGTGAAAAGGCAGCGGGAGACATGAAAGATTTGCGACACAGTGGTTTAGTTTAGCCGCAGAAAATTTGTGCGGGGAGGGGGGGGGGAATCTGCATTCCCACCATGCAATTTAGTTGTGGGACTGCTGTGCATTGACTTTTACTTTGACCTGCGTTGCTTGTTTTCAAGGTGTTTTTCTGTATCTTTGTGCAAACAAGCGTGTTGGTAAAATGGCAGCTTGGTTCAAAATGGCGCCCCGTGGGGTTCATTTCTGTGGGGGGAGTTAGGGGGGACAGAACAACCATTGTAGAGACGGGACGGGAGTAGTCGTGGAATATAAATAAAGTGTGCGGTTAAGAAACTGTATTTGGCTTGGTTATTTGTACAACTTGACAAATTCCTCGTTTGTATTCATCATACCTCAAAGTGTAAAGATAATACGACTATGATGACCAAAGGAGGCAGCTTATAATGAAGACAGCGGGGGAGAGGAGAGGAAAAAATGCCCATTTATCAATCGCAGAGATGCTTCTGACAGGTACACAGCTGCAGGTCCGAAACGTGAGATTAGGGCCTGCCATGTGTAGCGAAGTGATGGGGAGAGAGGGGAGGAGAGAGAGAGAGAGAGAGAGAGAGAGAGAGAGAGAGAGAGAGACAGAGAGAGAGAGTGAGGGAGAGAGAGAGAGACAGAGAGGGAGAGAGAGAGAGAGAGAGAGAGACAGAGGCTGAAGAGAACAATGTCTTATCTCCACAGTGGGAAGTGGCCCCGGGCGGTGCGTGCCAACGGACACCTGCTGCTCAACTCTGAAAAGGTATGATGCTGTGTGTGTGTGTGTGTGTGTGTGTGTGTGTGTGTGTGTGTGTGTGTGTGTGTGTGTGTGTGTGTGTGTGTGTGTGTGTGTGTGTGTGTGTGTGTGTGTGTGTGTGTGTGTGTGTGTGTGTGTGCGCACGCGCGTGTGCGTGCGCGGTTCAATTGTCTACCCCCTCTTGGTCCAAAGTGAACTTGGGCCTGATGACCCATGATGAAAGTGCCTGTAAAACCCAGTGCATCCGTCTACAGACCAATCCCAGCTGAATTCTACTGCCGGGCCGAGGCGTTTGTTGTTGTCATCGTTGTTGTTGTTGTTGTTGTTATTGTTGTTTTAATTAGGATATTTATTTTGAATGTTATGATTTAGCTCTCCCTTCCAGGTTCATTTAGTTTGGATAACTCATTTGGCGTGCCTGTGCGTGTGTGTGTGCGTGTGCGCGCGCGCCCGTGTGTGTTATCATTTGGCTAACATCTGTTTCTGCGTCTGGCAGATGTCCAAGTCCACCGGGAACTTCCTCACTCTCAGCCAAGCCATCGACAAATTCTCAGCAGATGGTACGCCGTCGCCTCCCCCCCCCCTCCCCCCCCCCCCTCCCGCGCCCCGTGCCCCCCCCACTGTGGGCTCACGCCACACCAGCCCATCGGAGGGTCCGTCGATTCAACACATTGATTCGCCGCATCGCCACCAGAGACAGGGCGAGCGTCGTTGGGCTGGCGGTGAAGCGCTCGCCCATCCGCCCGCACGTTAGCGCGTTAGCGTGGCGTGGGACACACTCCTCGAACGGCTGTGTGGCGCCCTCAAAGCGGCCCGCCTCACGCGCGGGCCATTAAACACGCCACACGTGACATCACGGGGCTCGGTGCGGCGCGTGGGATTAGCACAGCACGCATACGCACACATACGCATATGCACACACACACACACACACACACACACACACGTTGAGCTTTGCACATTAAAGATGAATCAGATGACGACAAGGAATACGGCGTGCAGATGCATTCATTATTGAACAATGGTTCATTTCCATGCTGCCTGCTCTTATAGGAAATCCCCCCCCCCACACACACACACACACACACACACACACACACACACACACACTACGGTTTGAGCTCGTCCTCGCCCACTATCACGATTTCTCGCTAACTCCGTTAGCGTTTGTTATTTAATTTCGGGCCGGGGCTGTGGTGATGTTCAGGCTTTCACTGTCTCCACTCACCGCCATCCCATTGACGGTGAAGGGGCGTTACCGGGGAACCCAATACCACCAATGACCGGGAACTTGTGCGTTCGCCATCCGAGTCCACGCTCACACTCTCAGCCTACGGGTTGCGATGGCCCAGGATCAATCCATAGCTCCACAGTGGAATGCACTGGCCTGGTCCCTCTTCATCTGAAATGAGTTGTTGTAGGGGTTTCCCTCTGAAGAGGCGAGTGCCTTGTGCGTGACCCGCCCTCTCTCTCCCTCCCCTTCCTCCCTCCCCTCCCCCCCTCCCCTCCCTCCCTCCTTTCCCCTCCCTCCCTCCTCTCTCTCTCTCTCCCTCCCCTCCATTCCTCTCCCTCCCTCTGTCTCTCCCTCCCCTCTCTCCCTCCTCTCCCTCCCTCCCCTCCTTTCCTCTCCCTCCCTCCCTCCCCTCCTTTCCCCTCCTTCCCTCCCTCCTTCCCTCCCTTCCTCTTCCCTCCCCTCCCCTCCCTCCCCCCCCTCCCCTCCTCTCCCTCCTCTCTCCTCCCCCCCCCCCCCTCCCTCGCCCCCAGGTATGCGTCTGGCCCTGGCGGACGCCGGGGACACGGTGGAGGACGCCAACTTTGTGGAGACCATGGCGGACGCGGGGCATCCTGCGCCTGTACACCTGGGTGGAGTGGGTGAAGGAGATGATTGCCAACCAGAGCAGCCTCAGGACCGGGCCCCCAGACACCTCCAACGACCGGGTGTTCGCCAGGTACGCCCGGCACACGCACACACTGCATGCACGCATGCACACACACACACACACACACACACACACACACGCACTTTCATCATGGGTCATCAGGCCCAAGTTCACTTTGGACCAAGAGGGGGTAGACAAGTGAACCGCACGCAGACACACACACACACACACACACACACACACACAACCTCAGTGTAAGGGCC
>JAXIVH010000018.1:5041402-5068902 GCA_036785325.1 Urophycis tenuis | reverse complement strand
GAACTGATTAGGGCTGCGTGGCGCTGCAGCAGCGCTGCAGTGTGAGCCGTGATTACGGTGTCTTATTAAATTAGAGTGTGTTGCCAGAGCCGCGCTCGTCCCTCAGGTGTAGCGTATCAACTTTGGGTTTGTCAGGTTGAAATTGGGGGGGGGGAAAAAACCGAAGAGGCGGAAAATGATTAAAGTTGCTATTTTTGGAAAAGCCGTGGAAAATCACAGGCTTTACCGAGGTAGCCGCACGGAACCCTGCACTGTTCAGCTGGATCTTGAGATTCCTGGGAGTCTGAATGCCTTTCGCAGCGTCTCGAGTCTCTTTGGGGAAAAATGTACTGTGTGTGTTACGAATGCATTCCTCTCTTGGAGTCTCTTCTTTGAGCTGCTCTTTTGGCCGTTCTCCCTTGCCTCAAGTCTGTTTTTTTTTTCTGTTTCTTCCAACATGAAGAAATAGTTTGCTGTGATTTGTGAAGAATGTGCTCGTGTGTGATCTAGCCTGTGCCCGACTCGCACTCAAAAAGGTCTTTCTCTGTGTATTGGCACAAAAGACACGCATATACAGTAGACATGCAACACACACACATGTACAACTACATACAGTATACCACATAGGCAGGCCCGTGAATGGGCCTGTATGTTCTGTGTTGCATGTGTGTGCACGTCGGTGTTTGTCCTGTTGCCTGTTTGCCTGTTCCTGGGGTGGAAAATACAACAGGGTAATCTTGCCGTAATTTCGTTTCAACCGGCCCTCTCAATGTGTAATTATCTGTACTAGACAATGAGGCCCACTCAATCGCTGTTCTCCGGGTAATTTCAAGCCCAGGGCCCACGGAGAGAGAGAGCGAGAGAGAGAGAAAAGGAAAGTAAGAGTTTGATGAGAAAATTGTTACAGAAAGGGTCTACTTGAGATTGCAGTGGAAAAACAACATTTGCATATATTGACCTACTCTTAATGTCCTGTCGTGGCAGCCCCACCACACAGAGTGTCCAGTACCGCACGTCTGAGTTTGGGGAAAGCCAGTGATGAATCATTGTGCCACGCTTTACATTTGCCTTGTCTGATGTCATATTGGATTATTATGTTACTGGCTTGTAATTAATACAGTAATCATTGCATTGTGGTTTAATTATGAAGCAATGCTCACAGTAAATGGCAGATGGAAGACTGCATAAAACCCTGCATAAGCTTGATCATGGTATGCAGCAGCCTTTCAACCACCGGGACGCATCCAACTGTGTTGTCTGTGGCCACGCTCCGTTAGGCTTCAACATACGCTCGGACTGGAAGGTCTTGACGGTAACCGTGAAGCCCACAACTCGTCAGTACGGCGCCTGAGAAAACCTTTCAGACTCCAGAAACGTGTAACGCTGTGACACTGCGAAGAAGGGACGATGGTTGTGTTTTTAATGGAAACGGGACCATGGAAAACGTAGTTAACCTAGGTCCTGGACCTGGTGGATCTCTGACTGGGGGAGGGGGCTGGGGTGCTGGGCGATGGACGGGCTGGTGGTCTCTGGAGCAGAGGATGCTCTTCAGAGCTTCATTCCTCACACCTGCGTAATCGCGTTGAAACGCACTGGTAATGGTTTCATTAAGTAGGACATCAGATTAGGCCTGACAGCTGTCACGTGAAATGAATTTATGGATGGCCAGACTGGTGTCCATGAAGGGCATACAGACGGTGTGTGTCTGTGTGTGTATGTGTCTGTGTGTGTGCATGTGTGCGTGTGTGTGTGTGTGGGTGCGCGTGTGTGCACACGTGTGTGCACCCCAGTCTGGTCCTTTAAACGCATCAGACATCCAAACATGCTTTATAGAAAATATTTTGTCGTTTCCGTCTCATGGATCGGCTGTGTTTGTATGACAAAGCCAGTTGAGAGAAGATGGAGCATCTGTTGTAAATGTGGATAACCTCTAATAAAAATTGAAGTCACCCTCCATTCAGACGCAGACATTCAAGCCAGGCGTAACACGGTTTGCTGGGTCCACAGCTCAGTCCATACTAACTAACCTCCCTCCACCCTCCCCCACGTCTCCCCCCCACACAGAAGGGAGATTCAAAGCCCCCGGGCAAGCCGTCTCATTGCACCATCTACGTGGCAAAGAGCTACCCGCCATGGCAACACAGCGCCCTGTCCCTGCTGGGGAGGCACTACAAGGTACACACACACACACACACACACACACACACACACACACAGACACACACACACACACACACACACACACACACACACACACACACACACACACAGGCACACACACGCGCACAGGCACGCACGCACACACACACACGCACACACACACACACACACACACACACACACACACACACACACACAGGCACACACACGCGCACAGGCACGCACGCACACACACACACGCACACACACGCACACAGGCACGCACGCACACACACACACACACACACACACACACACACACACACACACACACACACACACACACACACACACATGCGTACACACACGCACACAGGCACACACACGCGCACACAGGCACACACACACACACGTGCACACAGGCACACACACACACGCACACACAGGCACACACACACACACACTTGTTATTTGTACACATATAGGTAACCATGCATGTGAAGGGGTTTTCCGGGCATTATAATCCACAGTAATAGGGTTTGACTAAAAGGCATTGCAAATATATGCACCCTTATAGATGTGTTTTGTTTTCCCGCTGTCTCTGTCTCTGCGTGTGTCCCTCCCTCTGGTGTGCATGTTTGTCTGTGTGTGTGTGTGTGTCTGTGGTTGACCTCCACGTGTGACTAACGTGTGCCTGTGTGTTCAGGCCAACAACGGGGTCCTCCCTGACAACAAGGTGATCGCCACGGAGCTGGGCGCGCTCCCGGAGCTGAAGAAGTACATGAAGAGGGTCATGCCCTTCGTGGTGATGATCAAGGTACGCCGCGGTCACCTCCTCCTCACAGCGGCTCATCGCCTCGACAGCCAATCAGCATCACTCCTCTGAGCGGCGTCCGTTGTTCCCACACGTCCAGTCGGCCTGCACAGTGTGCGGGCGTTTTTTTTAACTTTACTTCCTTTTTACTTTTTACTTCCTGGCGTATGTTTATGCACGCGTTTATGTATGATGATAAAATGGCCGACGACAAGCCGCGCTTGTATGTCTCAGCGTATACACAGCGTATACTCTCAAGGGTAACGTGTGCACAGAGCCGCCACTGAATGAGTCCCTTTCTGTGTGAGTGTGAGTGTAGCTGGAACGCCGGCATTACAACGATTCTTAGCTCCCTCTGGTTGTGTTGACTAGAGCCGACGACTCAACACACCGTACTAGCCTGTATAGAGCTGTACGATGCTATGCACTGTACTGTGTGTGTGTGTGTGTGTGTGTGTGTGTGTGCGTGCTGACTTGTCTGGTGTCCTGTCGCCCTCTCAGGAGAACCTGGAGAAGGCGGGCCCCCGGGTGCTGGACCTGCAGCTGGAGTTTGACGAGCGGGCGGTGCTGACGGAGAACCTGGTCTACCTCACCAACTCCCTGGAGGTACGGCGGCCCCCGGCGCCGCGCCCGGCAACAGTCGTGAGGGGGGGGAGACGGGCGCGGTCGCTGTTCACTCATCTCCCACAATGCATCAGCCAAACCCTGGAGCTTCCCCACTCATTACAGTAGATCTGGTGGAAATGCAACGACGGAAGTTGATTCAGTCCGTCACTCATTTAAGGTTCTGGTTTTAAGTTTTGTGAGGTAGACGGGCAGACAGACACAGACGGGCAGACAGACGCAGACGGGCAGACAGATGCAGACGGGCAGACAGACACAGACGGGCAGACAGACACTTTGTAAATCAGTCACATGAGTCAATCTGAGTCGGAGTGAGCATGCCAGCACTGCTTCCATGTGTTTGGAAGGAAAACAAGGACTGTATCTAGGCCAGTGTCTCACAAGGTGGGAGGCGCTGGGGGGAGGGAGGGAGGGGGGGGAGGGGGGGGTGTCAAGGTGCGATGGAAGGCATCCTTTAAGGTATCGTAGTTAGGGGAAACGCTCAATGGCACGCTGTATGAAAGCAAAGCACAGGAGGAACGGACAAAATTAGAAATGTGTTGCACACAAGAGCTGTGAGGAATGATTACCACTTATGTAACCGAAGAGGGGGGGCCTGGCAAAAGTTTGTAAGCCACTGATCTAGGCAGACGTTTTGTAACCCTGAGCCCTCGGCATCAGGACAAATCCGAACATGCGTTATTCATAGCAAAAAACCTTATGAATGTTATTCATCGTGTTTTTGTCAGTGAGCTGCGATAGCCCCCCCCCCCCCCCCCTGTATCTCTGTCTCCTGCATCCCCTCTGTGGGCCGGGAGAGCAGGCGGGATTAACACTAATCCAGCTGTCAGCGTTCTGATGACTGCTCGCAAGCCGCTCCCTCAGTCTTTCACGGCACAAGAGGCCCGGGTTTCACCTCAAACACACCCGGGTTCACCTCAAACAGACCCGGGTTCACCTCAGACAGAACCGGGTTCACCTCAGAAAGAACCTGGTTTCACCTCAAACAGAACCTTGTTCACCTCAGACAGACCCCGGTTCACCTCAAAGAGAACCGGGTTCACCTCAGACAGACCTGGTTCACCACAAACAGAACCTGGTTCACCTCAGACAGACCCGGGTTCACCTCAAGCAAACCCGGCCGGCCGGACTCTTTTTTGTTCACTGGTGTCCTCAGACAGACCCCGCCCCCCCCCCCCCCCCCCCCCCTCACGCCTGCTGCGTGTGGCGGGGGCTCGGCCCACCGGGGGGATCAGAACCCTGTCAAGAAGCAGTCCCACCAGATCCATGTGTGTGATAAATAATCCAGGATCTACCTTCGTCCACATGCCTCGGCCTCTCACTCTCACTCGGGGCTCATTCTCCCTCTCTGGTGTGTCTGTGTGTGTGTCTCGTCTCCCCCCCCCCCCCCCCCCCCCCCCCCCCCCCATCCCCGCCGTGTCCAGTTGGACGGGATTGATGTCGTCTTTGCTTCAGAGGGCGATGACAAAGTCAAGGAGGACTGTTGCCCAGGGAAACCCTTCAGCGTTTTCCGAACAGAGGTGCGTGTGTGTGTGTGTGTGTGTGTGTGTGTGTGTGTGTGTGTGTGTGTGTGTGTGTGTGTGTGTGTGTGTGTGTGTGTGTGTGTGTGTGTGTGTGTGTGTGTGTGTGTGTGTGTGTGTGTGTGTGTGTGTGTGTGTGTGTGTGTGTGTGTGTGTGGCTGTCATTATGAAGCCCTTTAATCCGTCCTGTACAATTGGGAGTTACTGTGTGTCATGGTTGTTCAGGTGCCTTGTGTATTCTCATTAGCCATGTGTTACAAATGTGTATGTATAGCTCTTCTGATCCCTTCTCTCGCTGTTTGCATCTCTCCCTCCCTCCCTCCCTCCCCCTTCCTCCCCCCCAGCCTGGTGTCTCTGTCACCATCGTCAACCCCCAGGCCTCCAATGGCCTGTTCTCCACCGCGGTGGACATCAGACAGGGCGACAGCAGAGACAGCGTCGTCCGAAGGCTCGCCAAAATCAACAGACTCATCAAAGGCAAGTGGTTTGAATTTGCTTTGCTCGTCGTGGGGCTAGCTTCATCACGCTAGCTCATGTGATTAAGCACAGCTGGCCTTCTTAATTATGTTTGTTGAGGAGAAGCTGCTATTGACGCCTGTTAAATACGGAAATGTAAGTTCCGAAACCCTGACGAATTATTGTACAATTGTAATGTGTCCTCCTGGGTTTAAAAAAAAGCGTGTGTTGTTGCTCTGTAGTGACGAGACTGCTAGAGATGACTAGAGATTATCTGATGTCGTAGAGGAGCCAGCGGGATCAGTTAGCTTACGTACTAACGTATTTCGGGCTGCGATACGATATCTATTCTGTAAATGTTGCGAATGCGATATGATATTCCGATTTGTTTGTGCTGGTTTATCATTAGTGTGTGTGTGTGTGTGTGTGTGTGTGTGTGTGTGTGTGTGTGCGCGTGCATGCGTGTGTGTGTGCGTGTGCCTGCCTGTGTGTCTCTGTCTGTGTGTGTGTGTCGTTACAGACCTGTCCCGGGTGAAGCTGATGCGCTACGAGGACCCGGTGCTGGGGCCCCGCAGGGTGCCGGTGCTGGGCCGTGAGGAGCAGGGCAAGCTGCCCATCTCCCAGCAGTCCACCTTCAGCGTGGACCTGCAGGCCCGACGGGTCACGCTGGCCGACAACGGCCTCTCTGTCGACATAGGAGACACTCTGGCCTACCTGGTCCAGTAGACGCACACACGCGCACACAGGCACACACACAGTCGCGCACACACATACACACACACACACACACACACCGGATGGCATCATGGACCTTCCTCGTGCCCCCCCCCCCCCCCCCCCCCGTTACAACGGCCTAACGTGGCCCGGTTGCTCGCTCTGTCTCTCTCTATCTCTCTCTCTGTCTCTCTCTCTGTCTCTCTGTCTCTCTCTCCAGTGCAGGGCTCACTGCCATGCAGCCTTTAACATGCGGACCCATCCTCGTGTCCGCCGAAGGGTCCGCATGTTAGCGGCTGCATAGCTGTTAGCCCTGCGCTGGACGCACCCTGGTTCATCAGGCCTGAGCCAGCCCCCCCACCACCACCCTCACCACCACCACCCCCCCCCACCACCACCCCCACCACCACCTACCTGGGTGCATAAAAGACACTGGACAGTTTTTGTCTTGAGATCCCAACAATGAGGTGGGAGAAAATCTGCACCGCCACAAATGGCAATCACGGAACCCAGTGTTGCATGGTGAGGGTTTTTTTTTGGCAAATGCGACCTTTATGTGTGTGTGTGTGTGTGTGTGTGTGTGTGTGAAGGGGGAGGGGCTTGTGTTCTCCTGAATGCGTCCCATCATGGTTTATAATGTTGGTTATTCTTGTCTTTTTTTTTACATCCGAGTGATCACGAACAGAGGCTCTGTCTTAACGGCTCTGTGTTGTCACTGCGGGTGGCAGGTATTTGACCGCTTCTTTTCCACTGAAACGCTGACGATCATAACGACAATAAAACAGGTCTGAAACATTCACGCGGTGGTCGCCTGTATTGGTTTTTTCTGGGGGAGACGAGGCGGCCGGCGCCTGTCGTTCTGCTCGCCACGCTGACGGCGCCCGAAGACGTGGCGTTCTCCAGAAGAACGCGGTTCCCTGGAACCAGAGGCGGCCTTGGCTGCTGCGTACGCACGCACACAGCGCCTGATTTATCTGGAACACGATGAGGCTCCGAGGGTTATTAGGAGTGGAGGTAATTAATGTCAGGATGAACCCAGAAGCACACAATGGAGCTAATGGAAAGGGTGCAGGGAGAGGAACGAACGGGATGAAAGCACTGTACTGAACACTTCTGTGTGTGTGTGTGTGTGTGTGTGTGTGTTGTACACGGTGCGACAATTAACATGGAGGGACGTGGGAATGGATACTTCTTTATGACTGTGTCTTGGTGAGGTGTGTCTTGTGTGTGTGAGACACCTGGTTGCTCCCATCTGTCATTCTCCTCTGTCTGAGTGACACCTCATCCTCCGTGTGTGTGTGTGTGTGTGTATGAGATAAATGGAAAAATGCCTTAGTCCCATACTACTGTCTGCTGTTTAAGCCTTATTAAGGCAAACCCTAACTGTGTGTGTGTGTGTGTGTGTTTTTCTGTGCGTGTATGTGTGTGTGTGTGTTCGCATTTCTGTGCATGTATATGTGTGTGTGTGCGTGCGTGAGTGGCTGCTGTACATGGCAGACCCCCTCGCCCCTCCTCGGGGGGGCTGGCTTGTACATGCGCAGCTGGCGGCGGACGCGGCGGCGGGGGCGGGGGGGGGGGGGGGGGGGAGTGTTTATCTCCACAGAACAGCCCCTCTCAGCCATCACACCAGCGCTTTATCTCCCCTGTCACAAACAACCTCGTGGGGAGTTCTCTCTACTAGCTACCACACACACACACACACACACACACACACACACACACAGCCACAGCCACCTCCCCTCTCCCCCCCACATACTCCCTGTTACACTAACCCCTCCTCACCTCCTGGCTGGCATCACACACACACACACACACACACACACACACACAAACACACGTGCACTCACACACTCCCAATTGAAAGAGGAGAGACCGACAACAACCAAAAACACGCTCACACACACACAAACACATTTTGAATGACACTTAAATGATGACATTCTAACACACACACACACACACACACTGATAAGCCTCTGGCAGAGGGACGAGCTTCCATTCATGGACCAGAGAACAGTCAAACAGACGTAAGTCTCTCCTGCTCTTTCGTGTCTCACTCATTGTTGTCGTTCTTCATAATTGGCAGCGTGTACTGCGATGACAATAATAAACACTTGTAATGATAACAATAATGACAAAAACAATAATAATGTGTTTCCTGATATCTTCACCAACAGTTTTGACACAATGTATATAAGCGTTGTACTGTAAATGGCATCCAAGAACCCTCCCCCTTTTGACAAACGTTTTTTGACAGACTTTTGATTGGTTTTATCTTTCCCAAAAATGCTGACGCTGTCTGTTTAAGCAGCCATTCACTTCCCAGATGGGTAGATAGTCATGCGTTTGTCCTCAGAGAAGAAATGTCGAGAGAGAGAGAGAGAGAGAAAGAGAAAGAGGGAGCTGGGCGCGTCCTAACGTGTAAACTAGTTTGCATTGATTAGAAAATCGGATAGACTATAAATTATCAATTTTGGAATACATATCCAATGTTGTGCGATGTTAGGTCGGCGTGATTTCACTTACCTGCCCATTAAATGGTTAATTCGTGGAGACCAATCCAAAAGGAGATAAATAACCATATTTATTATTTATTTTATTTCTAGAGTCAAGGCATATCCTCCACATTTATTTCGCTCCGACTCTGGCCGATGACATCGTTTGCGTTTCTGGTGTTCTCACGAATCCAAAATCTGAAACGTTTTTGACTTTTCCACCCTGGGACCTGGTTTTTTAAAAAAAGTGAGTTTTCAGGCACCGAAAAACCCTGATCCATCGTTAAGTCGGCCTAAACGCACAAGACCTTTGCGGTTTCACTCGAAAATCGTCTCCATGTGGATGGGCCCTTAAACATGGCACGTAGACAGACGGGGGGCGGACAACATGTGATAAAGCAGCTTTGCAGAAACATCACAGGAGAGGCAGTGCTGTCACACTGGATGTGAGCTCTGCCCTCCATGGCTGGCGTGTCAGTCGCGGGTGCGAGGCGACAGTCCGAGTGCAGCGCGCTCACAGCCGGCATGACAGAACCACCTTGATGCTGATGTCGCTTCTACCGTGCTGTTTATCAGTCAGCCGGTAATACGCGACAACAGATTAGGCCTTATTTGTGTATTTATTCTTTTTTTTTTTTTTGCTCCGTCCACACAAATACTTCCAGAACTGGACTGGGACTGGACTGTTGCCTGGCAACACTAACATTTTCCTGCACGCCAGCCTTTGTACTTTCTGCAGGTCTGCACAATACCGCAGGCCAGCTACTTCACATTGTGGACGTTATCTGTGTGTTTCAATCTCTTGGGCAACCGGTGACGTTTACAGTCACTTTGGTGGCATGCCGGGAATCTGATGGCTTCACCGCTTACATCATTGTCATTAACATTTATTAGAAGCACGTGTAAAGTGGACATTTGTTAAAAGTCCCACTGCTGTTATTATAGGCCTACTCTATAGCAGCACTCAAGGACTTTTGTCATCAAATCACTTGTTCAGAGCTAACTATTACAAAAATGTAGGCCTATGCAATGTATGCACTGTATACAATAATGGAGTCTATGATGTAGCCTACATGCATCTATGAAGATGAAGTAGGCTACATGTGTCTGCATTCTCACTTATAATTACACCTGTGTTACCACAATATTAATTTGGTATGACAGATCGGGGCGTCAGTAGCTCAGTGTATATAGCGGGCCGTCCACTAACCGGAGGGTTGGCGGTTCGATTAACACCTCCAACTGTCCACATGTCGAACCCCACAAACGTGCCGATTGTAAGGAGAGACACTATAGAAGAAGGAGACGCATCACAGAAAAAATCACTCATTGAAATGCATGGGGAAACTAACGCAAAGATGGCGTTAGTGTCGTTTGCACATGTCCCGCCTCTTCCGGTGCCGTTGCTCCAATCATTTTGCAGGTCCTACGCGGTCACGCTTTTTGAGACACTTGGAAGTTATTTTCAATCAGGATGGATGAACCAATCAATACCTAATCAGATACAGGCAGGGTTAAAGTTACGTTGTTGATCTCTTGCTTTATCCAAAATTGCGGCATGATCTGCGATAGCTGACCGCGAGCGATGACGTCTTGCTGTTAGTGCCGGTGTTGTTATGCCGTAGATGAAAACAGAGTCATGCGCAGTCCAAGACTACCTGTAAGAAAAAGTGCTTTAAAAACGTTAATTTGATACAAAACCACCAAACCCTTTCAGCGATTTTACACACTTAAAAATGCTGGGTTGTTTCAGTAACCCAACTGCTGGGTTATGACAGAAGCACGGTACCTTGGGTAGTTTCAACCCAAAGTTGGGTTTTAAACGCTCATTGATTAGTAACCCAACGCCTTGGGTTGGAGAAAACTTGGCTCCTCCTATTTTTCATAAGAAATCTCTGCATATCAACCGTCATTTTGTGAGACTGCGAGGCAAACACCACTGCTCTGTATCAGGTAAGTTAATTTACGACAGAACATTTTTCTTGAGTAATTCTAAACAATTTCAAATGGGAAAAATTTGTTTGTGGCTCGAATATAATAGGATAACTTCAGACACATTGACATTAAGTTACTGAATGGTTGTTAGCCTAGCATGAGCTATTAACAGTTGGGTGGTAGCAGCTAATTTAATATCTTCAGGTGACCAGCCAGCCCAAAATAATTTCAAAAGGGACATTGGAGTTATTAATTTAATTTTAATATAGTCACTTACGAAAGAAAGACATATTTAATCAATTAATATTACTTGAATGTCGAGCGGACTATTTCATATCTCCCGTATGCAGGCGTTGCCAAGCAATGGCCATAGCGTCAACGTCTTTCCTAGGTGCGTTAAAACGGCCAAATCGATGTTAAAAAAGGCCACTTTTTTTTTTATCCCGCTTGTACCATGGTCACTTACGAAAGAAAGACATATTTAATCAATTAATAATACTTGAATGTAGCCTGGGGATTCCCATGCTGCTTTGCGCGCGATTTCATTCTCACTGCAAAGACAGTCTGGAAACCACCGCCATTATTTTCCCCTGAGTTAGGGAACCAATCACAGAACGGGGGGGGGGGGGGGGGGGCAGCAATACGATGACGACGTCTATGCACGACACCGAAGCTTGTAGCGTGTTAATCCAACATGGCAGCGAACACAACGTTACCGTTCGATGCAGCTATAGAAAGTGTATTAAGTAGCTTTTGTAGCAATTAATTTAATTTTAGTAGCTAATTTTTAGTAGCAATTGGCTATGAATCGCGCGCAAAGCAGCATGTGAAGAACCAGACGCCATTTGATAGACATTCGTAGCGCCCAATAAACGGCTCTAGGCATTCGTTAACCACGCCTCAAATACGAGAAAATGCACACCTAGTTCCCAGACCACCATCTCATCGAGATGTGGACGCGTCAGCCAGGCTAACTTGAATGTGTTTTAGAGTTAAAATCGTAAGGGTTTCTTTATTTTTACAAGTCGAGCGGACTATTTCATATCTCCCGTATGCAGGCGTTGTCAAGCAACGTGGTCATAGCGTCCACGTCTTTTCCAGGTGCGTTAAAACGGCCAAATCGATGTTAAAAAAGGCCACATTTTTTTATCCCGCTTATGCCATGGTCACTTACGAAAGAAATACATATTTAATCAATTAATAATACTTGAATGTGGCTTTAACATTATTTTTTTGTATTGCGGTGTTTTTTTGTGAAAGATGGATGAGTTTGTACAGACGAAGTTGCTGGATTGGGGCCTGCCTGAATTACTTCCTTCATTCGAGGGTATGTATGCGAACATTCTGTTTTATAATTAAACCCAGATGACCTGCTAGCAAATATTAAAACTCGTCTGGCATTAGCCCAGTCAGTGGTTCTCAAACGGTTTCTGTCATTCTCCCTCCTTAGAATATCAGAACTGTCAAGCCCCACCTGTACCCCATTGCCACTACATAACAATGTTCAAGTATATTTATGCATTGTATGATTCTATTATATGCTGCCAATCCCTTAAATCTATTGGTGTACATTGTGTTTTAATTGTATTAGTAGTAGGGGTGTGAATCTGTCATGTAAAAGACGATAAATCGTTGTTTAAGTTATTCCTGATTGATTCCGGAAATAGTGAAAATACATTTATAACCAAACTCTTTGTTTTTGTTTTATATTAATATTTATCTTCTCATGTTTTGCAGCAGAGAAAATTGACAAGGAGTCTTTCCTCCTCTTGGATGGGAGCAGTCTTCAGGTATTGATACCACTAATTGGACCACGGCTCAAGTTCCAAAAATACCTAAAGGTGAGCTCAAAGTATTAAGTCACAAAATGTATATCTGTTTTAAATGTAGCAGATCAGTAAGCCTTAATCTAGCCCAGTATTTCGCTCATCTAAGAGTTATACACCATGTATATTGTTCATCAACTTATTTCCAGTGCGCTCAGATTGGGTGTCACCGTTCTTTTAATCACTACAGATCATTAAGGAGACATTTAGTTGGGCATGCCATTGAATTTGAAGCAGAAGTGGAAGATAGCTGTGCAGTCCAGTGCAGGGCAGAGCAGTGCAGCGCAGCGCAGTGCAGTGATTCACCTTCTGATGTTTGTCTTTTTCATGAGGAAGACTGTGGCGAGCCTTTTGAGGAAGTTGAGTTGGAGGATGATGTGAAGGATAGGGTAGCTCTGTACATAGCAAGACTGAAGTCAAAGTCTTCACAGACTATCAGTTCAGTTCGTGATGTAGTCGATGAAACTGCCAGTTTGATCAGTGACATAGTTGGTGGCCTAAAGAGAAAAACTGCCTCTTTTCTAAAGGTGAGTGGTCATTCTGACAGCAAAGAAGCAGTGGAACTCCTTGAGCATTTCACTTTAGCAGCTGAACCTTTTCGAGATTTAGAGACCGAGCACAAACAAATGAAACACTTTACTGAGTCAGGTTACTTTGTAACCCCAGAAGCAGTACCCTTCCCTGGGGTTTCTTACACACAAGAGAGGGACCATGTAACAGGAGTCGTCAGGCAAGTGGGTGTTCAGGACACCTATCAATATATTCCCTTGAAAGCCATGTTGAAGGTGATTTTAGAAAGTCCTGGAACCATTGAAAAAATCCTGCAGTGGCGAAACGTTGAAAGGTCAGGACTTCAGGAGTTTAGAGATGGCACACTTTTTGCCAGTAATCGTCTCTTTTCAGAGGAATTGTCCATTCCACTTGTTCTGTACTGCGATGATTGTGAAATGGTAAATCCCTTAGGCTCAAAGACATCTGTTCATAAATTGGGTCTAATGTACTTTGCAATCAAGTGCTTACCACCAGAGTATTTGTCTAGCCTCAAGTCTCACTTCTTGCTCGCTGTATACAAAACGGATGACGTAAAGACATATGGCATGAATGCGGTCCTTGAGCGCATTGTAACAGACATGGGAGAGCTGGAAGTGTCTGGGATAGAGGTGGATACAGCAGAGTTTAAAGGTACTGTTAAGGCAGGTGTAGCACAGGTCTGTGGGGATAACCTTGGATTGAACAGCATTCTTGGTTACACAGAAAGTTTTTCTGCCCATAGTGTTTGTCGGTGGTGCCGTGTGAAGAAAGCAGTTTTAAGGGCTCAGACTGTTGAAGATCAGCTGTCCCTGCGCGATAAGCACAATTACAGTGCAGACCTGCTTCTCAATGACCCATCAGAAACTGGCATAAAAAGAGAGTGCTCCTTGAATCAGTTGAAGTTTTACCATGTGACTGACAATGCAGCTCCGGATATCATGCATGACATTCTGGAGGGAATTGGAGGCTTTGAACTAAAACTTGTGCTTGGCTCGTTAATTGAGCAAAAAGTCGTAACCCTTGACCAAGTCAATTACCGACTCACAAGCTTTGATTATGGATTTGCCGATTCTCACAATAAGCCATCTGCTATCAGACCCCAGGACTTAAAAAATCCTGATGGGTCTTTTCGGCAAACGGCTGCACAGACATGGTGTCTTTTAAGGCTTCTTCCTCTCATGATAGGCGATTTGATACCAGAAGGGAATAAACACTGGGATTTGCTTTTGTCCCTACTGGCCTGCATGGAGTTTGTTTTTTCTCCTGAATTGAATCCAGGAGCGGTCATCTTTTTGCGTCATCTAATTCAGGAACATCATTGTCTGTTTTTGGATCTCTATCCAGAACGACACCTGAAGCCTAAACATCATTTCATGACTCATTACCCAGGAGCTATCCAGAAACTGGGGCCTCTTGTGCATTTTTGGTCGATGCGTTTTGAGGCGAAACATGGTTTTTTTAAACGTGTTAGCCATATCACCTGTAATTTCCGAAACATTTGTAAAACACAGGCGTACCGACATCAGATGATGATGTGCTACACCCTTATGTCAGGTCAGCTGTTCACCCATGACTGTCAGGTTGGACCGGGATGCACCGCACTCCTCGGAACCATTGAGGGTTTCAGTGAGGTGAAATGTAGCTTTGATGGAATAGCCATGTTCACGGAAGTGTACTTGCCATCATGGATAAAGTACAAGGGCACCAGTTATAGGCCAGGAATGGCTCTTCTAGTTTCTCAATCAGCCAGTGGTAACCCTCAGTTTGGCACCATTAAGACAATTGTGGTAATTAACTCCACCACAAAAGTCATTGTGAAAAACTGGGAAACGACTGGCTTTGACAGGCATTATTTTGCCTTCACCGTTTCTCCAGTGGCCTCAATCCAAGCGTTTGATTTGGATTCCATTGTTGACCATCATCCACTCCATGTTATGAGGTCCTACAAGGAGAATGATGATGATCATTACATTTCAACAAGATACAGGCTGTTTTAAATGCCAGCCAAGGCTGTATATAGTTACCAGTATGCTTTTAAGTACACTTTTTAGTACAGTTTGTGTAGGCCTATGCCTTGCTTGAATCATTACAACTTTTTTTAATCATAGAGATACTCTCGGAAGATCTGGCTGGAGTTGGGTATCAGGTAGTGCGTGGAACAGATGAGAATAGTCTGGATTGACCTGTGAGAGGTGTTGGCAGTGCTCCTTGGAGTGGTTGGGGGGGGGGGCACATGGCTGTAAGTGGGTATTAAAGGAGCATTCTGGTGGTATTAAACCCATGGCCCTGTTGATCAAGGTTACCGCGTGCTGTCTGTAGGAAAAATGACCAGACCATTTGGCACAATTTAAACCAAATAACCAAGTATAAGAACGGCAGCTAGAGCGAACATATGGGGGCACAGTTTTGGTGTCCCCATAGGTTCGTTTTAACTGCCGTTGTTATACTTGGTTAATATTGTTCCAAACTTTCTTGTCATTTTTTCCTACTGACAGCACTTGGTAACTTAGATCAACAGGGCTTTGGGAATGACATGAAATTATATTTTTTTGCTTTCAGGAGCTATCAAATGAAACAGCTGTTTGCACCCAGTCCATTGTGGATAATGGAGGCCCATTTGTAAGTGTGTGTGTGTCTGTCTCTCTGTCAGCCTGTCAGTCAGTCTGTCAGAGTTCCCATGGGTCCTTAGGACAACTAACTAAATAAATACTTTGGAATTATAACGATCTCCCAGAAATGATTGAATTGACATGGAATTACTTTTGTGCTTTCAGGAGCAAAGTCATGAAAGTGCCGTTTGCACCCCTTCTCCAGGATGTTGCACCCCTTCTCCAGGATCTGCATTTGTAAGCAGTGTTTGTGTGTGGATGTGTAGTTTAAGCCTGAAGAGCTAATTGATTTTTATAAATAAGTATAAGTATATATACTCTTTTGATCCCGTGATGGAAATTTGGTCTCTGCATTTATCCCAATCCATGAATTAGTGAAACACACTCGGCACACAGTGAACACACAGTGAGGTGAAGCACACATTAATCCCGGCGCAGTGAGCTGCCTGCAACAACAGCGGGGCTCGGGGAGCAGTGAGGGGTTAGGTGCCTTGCTCAAGGGCACTTCAGCCGCTTCCTATTGGTCGGGGTTCGAACCGGCAACCCTCCAGTTACAAGTCCGAAGCGCTAACCAGTAGGCCACGGTTGCCTATTTTGGGGGGAAGGGGTTGTTTCAAAGGTTTTGCACAAGGACATCTCATAATGGGTATAGCTATAAAGCTCTCACCATACTTATTGTTGCTAATACATGCTAACAGTTATTAGACATATTTCAAAACGTCCTGTCAAAGTGTCATGTTGGTAGTCTTATCGAAAATACACGTATAAATAAATAATGGTATGTATGTTTTTGCCATTATCCACTCACTGCAAAAATATAATGATGTATGTACTATGTGCATTTTTAGTGGTAGTGTATATTTAAAACATATTTAAAATAAAACTGGCAGATGAATGAAATATTTATTTTCTCCTGTCTCCAATTCTACTTTTTACAGAATATCCGGGAGATCATTAATAGAATACCAGAAGGAAAAAACCTGGCTTCTAGTCTTGATGAAAATGGTCTCATCTCTGTTAATGAAAGACGATCTTTGGTCCGGATGCTGGTGTCCCATGTGATGGAACGCCATGGAGAAAAGTGTGTATTTCTTCTTACACTTACTATAGTACACCTAGGCTACTAAATTCATCCTTGGTTTAATCTGTAAATGTCAATATTTCTTAAGTCCTCCTTCAGGTGTCAAGGCATCGCTGGCAGTGGCAGTGGTGGAGCAGTTTCCCTGTCTGAGGGATTGCGAGGGTACAGGCTATGTAAGTAACGTCACATTTACACAGATTTTTTTCAGTCTACATCATAGGTGTGTTACACAGACTTAATACAACCCCTGTCAGCCAGTCAGATAAGAGTAGTATTTCTGTCTGGTTGACGAATACATTCTCTGTACAGTATCAGTGTTTCCCATCAATTGACTTATTTGTGGCGGCCCACCACAGTATCAACATTGACCACCACACAATGATTTTCCAGGTTGTACTAAATTGTGCTTTAATCTGGTTAGCATCATACCCACGCTGTGCTAATTTGTTAAAAACTGTTGCATTCACGTTAATTCTGCAAACCAACCACAAATTCAGTTCTCTGGGAAACACTGAGTATAATTGTTTAAGAGCTAGTGTCCACCAAACTATTTATTCTGATAGTGCTCAAAAAACTATTTTCGTTCAAGTGTTTATTGTTGCTAGGTTGCCTGAGCGATTAAAATAGGTGCTGTTGAACACAGCCCTAAAGCTTTCAAGAACATGTGTGATTTTCCTGAGTTTCCTGAGCCAAATTCAGTTTTTGTTTCCTTCAATAAATGCCAGGATGCCTGGTTCACTCCAGGGAGAAACCATAGACCTGCAACTGGATTTTTGGAAGAACGCCTCCGCAATGTGCGTAAAAGGCTCCATAAAGGCTCTCGCACGAGTTCAACACCATCAGCATTGCTGGACTCCTCAGTCATTTTGCCAGGTAATACGAGAGATTTTGCAATTTCCATCTCGATGTAATTATTGCTTTTGAATATTCATGTACTTTCATATGAACTGTTCTTATGTAAACTTGTATTTTCCTGATTTTTGTTTGTTTTTCCTGCTCATCAAAGAATCGACTGTAACAGGAGAGCGGGCCATTCAGATGACACAGTGGCTGAAAAATAACTTGTGGCCACAGCAGCAGGTTTCTGAATTCATGCTGGAGACTGCAATCCATAGGGCACAGTGGATCCGAGCCAATGGGACAAAGTCAATGCAAGACGTTATTGCAGAGTTTCCACGCTTGGTCGACACTCCTGGAATGGTGAGATTCCCTATCCATAATCTGTGGTGTTCCGTATGACTTTGACAATGCAGTAGTATTGTACAACAATAGTCGTAGTATGAATGTGTCTTTGCCATCTTACTCTGAGGGGTTGAATGGTGTTAAAAGCAATGGACAATTGCCTGTTGTCTAATAATGCTAACAAACTAGCATTGATATGTTGTAGATCTGAGGTGGTGGCAAATGTAACCTACCAAATAAATGTTCTTCAAGTGACATGCATTTTTCTCGTTTGTAGATTTCTCAGGATTTCTCCATTTTACATCCTGATGCTTCTGCCAAGCTAACGGAAAGATGGAACATGCTGTTTTCCGAGAAAATTATCTGCCTGTCTAGGAAGGATAAGACGGATGACCTGCTCCTAAACATAGATGACCTCTCTGCAGGTACTCTACAGCATTATACAAGGGTTGTATAATAATTTACGTTAACTGCCATTCCAAAGTTTATTATGACATCCTTGAATGGAACATGCAGTTGTCATTCTAATGGTCTTGGTGAAGAAAGTGTACAAGTACGTTTTGGCATGTGCTAGTAAGGGAAATATAATTAAATAACCTAAAATATATACTTTCTAAAAGTATGTACCTTCTAGATGTCATATAACATCATCTTGAACCCTTGGGGATCTATAAAGTATCTATCTATCTATCTATCTATCTATCTAAAATGATCAGACATTTTCCACATTCCATACTTTGTTTCACCATGATGTGTGCATATTTCTCTTAATATATTGCAGACAGACGAGGAGAGCAAGCTTTACTGCTACTACCGAGACTCATACCACCGAGTCCCTATAAAGTTGGGAGGAGAGTCGTCCGTCCCAGCAGCCTTGAATGTCAAAAGGCATTCATTGACAACAAGCCTGTAAGTTGAGGCCATTCAGTTCAGTTTATTGAAAACGACATAATTATGGGTGAGTTGGAGTTGGTTAGTGTCCCCAACTGACACCCGGGAGACTCGCTTTGGATAAAAGTGTCTGCTAAATACCTGTTTTTAACCTTTTTTTAAAACATAATATAGCATGAACTACCTAGTGAGCCCAGTATATCTGTGGTATATCTGCCGTGGCCAGACTATTTATTTTAATGTTGTGTTCAATGGATTGTCAGGCTAAAGTTACATTGCAGTGGAATATATATATATAAAAAAGTCAAGTTGCACTTTGTCTTCCTTTGAGTACCAATAATCGTGTGTAATGGAATCTACCTTGCCCCTCTCATCTACAGGTTGGAACAAACATGGCTGAATATCTCTCTAAGGCACAGGCACAGGAGTATCCATTCGTATTGATGTTGGGGGAGGGTTATCACTGCTCTCAAGCATTTGTCATCATTAATGGCACTGCCCTGGAACACCCATCTCTTTTGGGTGCTGTAGATGGTTGCTTTAAAGCGTTCTTTGTTTTTGATGTACAGTACCCTCATGCATGTGCACAGGTCTGGGAATTTATCCAGACAGTTTACGAAATCCCAGGACCAGTGCGTCCTTCAGTCAGGGTAATGAGGGCACAGTTTGCAGTATAATATAGCCTGTAATGTCCCCAGAAGGCATCACACACTGTTATTTAGCCTATAATGTTTTATTATTGGATAGAAGGGTAGTCCTTTTTTTTTTTTTTAATCCTGACGGTAGCAGGTGGTGATTTAAATCTTTTTTTAGAAAAGGTATAGGTGCACCTTACACACCTTGTTTATATTCTCTGTAAATTTTTTGGCTCTTCAGCAATGTTACTCTGTTGTGCCTTCGACTGCACTACAGTTTCAGTTGTGACACTCTCACTCACTGCAGAACGCCCACAGGCCAGTTGTGAATTGTTTATTGTTGACATACAATAAAAAAACACAGTGAATCAGATCTGTTTGTTTTGTCACATTACTATTACATAAGAAGTAAGAAGTATCTTAAAATAATAAGCTTTTCTTAGCATTTGATTGATAGTAAAACACCAAAAAAAAAAAAAAAAAAAAGGTTATTAGCCCATTCTTTTGGTTGTTTTAACCCTGCTGTGTAGTTATTTCTACTCTGCTGCTGGGTTGGTTATGTAACCCAGCATGTTGGGTTAGCATATGTAACCCAAGGGCCTGGGTTAGTACAACCCAGCGTTGGGTCGGTCCATATATGACCCAGCACATGGGTTACTTTTGGGTTGTTTTTAACCCAGCATTTTTTAGAGTGTAGTCTGTTTTTCATCGGGATTTCAAACATGTGTTTTTTTATGCCCCTTAGACCTCTGGAAATGGAGATACAGCTCTCCCCCTATACATTTACATAGGGCCCTGGTCTTGCTAAGACCAAATAGCTGCCTGAAAGGCGTGGCCAATATGGCCGCCAGGGAGAGGACTAGAAGGACTTTGTTGTAAGTCGTTTTGGACAGCGTCCATGACAAGTGTCTGCTAAATGCCATAAATGTAAATGTATTAATCATCCTGCTATGTGAACCCGACAAGGGCTACAAATAGGCACTAAACAACAAAAAATGATGACATTTACATCTACATTTAGGGCATTCAGCAGACGCTTTAATCCAAAAACGACCTTCACTAAATACATTTGTCATGAAACATTTCATTGCTGCTAATACAGTAAGAAAGTCACCAGAACAAGTTTCAAGCATTTCAATTGCTAGTAGGGCCTATACATGATGATGATTAGTAGCCCGCATTTTAAAAAAACAGACTTTAAGTAGCAGCAGCGGGAAACAAATACAAAAAAAACAACCGAGAGTACAAAGGACACAGAAAAAAAAAGAACCCCCCCCCCACATCGACACAATATGAGTAGCGGCGACGCGAACGCAATTAGACATTTATACCCCAGCAACGGATGACTGCTGTTGGCGGGGGGGGGGGGGGGGGGGTACTCTTTTGTCTTGCCCGCTGCTGATTATAATGTATGGAGCCCCGCGCTGGAAATAAACAGGCTGCGTCGCTCCCTCCTTTCCAGAGCGGAGCGTCTCATCATCAAACGGCGAGACGAAGGCGAGGAGGACTGTGTGTGGTGCCGCGCGGCGGGACGTGCCGGTAATTGGCACTCGGGGCAGGTGACCGCGGCGGCGGAACCTGTGCTCACTCAGCCCGGCCTCGGCGTCACCACGACAACCGTGACCACCATCACGCAGACGGGCGGCGACTGGAGCACGGGACTTTTTGACATTTCTGGAGACGGGACCACATGTAGGGCGCACGCGCACGCACGCACGCGCACGTACACAGACACACACACGCACACACACACACACACACACACACACACACACACACACACACACACACACACACACACACACAGAGGGAATCACCCAATCAATCATCCATACCTCGCTTTTACCACGGTTCAACTCCTCCAGACCTCTGCTGCTGGGCTCCACCACGGGAGGCCACGCTGTGTGAGCAGATGCATCTCGTGTGTGGGATGGTCTTCTTAACTAGCACAACACTGTGTGTAAGTGTGCGTGTGCATGTGTGTGCGAGTGCGAGTGTATGTGCATGTGCGTCTGTGTTGAACGGTCTTCCTGACTAGCACTGCATTGTGTGTCTGTGTGTGACTGTGAGTGTGTCTGTGTGCAATGGTCTTCCTAACTAGCCCTACACTGTGTGTGCGTGCGTGTGTGTGTGTGTGTGTGTGTGTGTGTGTGTGTGTGCGCGTGCGCGCGTGCGTGCGTAAGTGTTAAAATTGTAAGTGAATGTACTTTTTTATCCATTTGTCCCTTCAAAGTTGAAAAGTAGAAAATCACATGCTATCACCGTGTTGCCCATGCGATTGCTGTCGTTATCTCTGTCGTCGCACAGTCACCCATGTTGTTGAGCGGCTCTTACGATCATTACGGCTGTGTTGTTGTGGTGGTGCTCCTGCTGGTTCAGTGCACCCCGGCCCTCTCGGTAACCACGGCACGTCGTGTGTCTGCAGGTGTGCTGGGGGCCGCAGCCCCCTGCTGTCTGGACATGAGCGTGGCCCACCAGTACGGGGAGACCCTCTGCCTCCCACTGCTGCCCGGCTCCACCTTCGCTATGCGCGTGGGACTCAGGGAGAGATACAAGATACGGGTGTGTGTGTGTGTGTGTTTATGTGTGTGCAGTCATGTATATACACATATATATATATATATATATATATATATATATATATATATATATATATATATATATACAGTATATATATGTAAATGAACAAACAAACAAATAATTTAATATATATTCATTCGTTTGGTGAATGAGGCGACTGAGGCGTTCAGAAACGGACGGAAAATACTAATTAGTTTTCACGTGGGATATTTTCCTTTGAGGAAAAGGAGCTTTGTATATTTGTTAATTGAGCAGTAGTAGTTGTCGGAGTAGTAGACAACAACATGAGGTATTATCAGGGCTCTGAAACTCGACTCAGTTTCCGGAACATTCTTTAAGTCCATGATGGATAATAAACATCAGGGTCATTTTTCAAACGGGGATATTTTTAAGAGCCTGTGAAATAGGGTCAAGATTGTCAACTATTGATAAATGCAGTAAAGCTAAACTGAAAAAAATGTGTGTGTGTGTGTGTGTGTGTGTGTGTGTGTGTGTGTGTGTGTGTGTGTGTGTGTGTGTGTGTGTGTGTGTGTGTGTGTGTGTGTGTGTGTGTGTGTGTGTGTGTTTATATGTATGTATGTATGTATGTACTGTATGCCTGCATGTGTGTGTGTGTATGTATACTGTATGTCTGCATGTGTGTGTGTGTATGTATACTGTATGTCTGCATGTGTGTGTGTGTGTGTGTATGTATACTGTATGCCTGCATGTGTGTGTGTGTGTATGTATACTGTATGTCTGCGTGTGTGTGTATGTATACTGTATGTCTGCATGTGTGTGTGTATATATACTGTATGTCTGCATGTGTGCGCGAGTGTGCTTCATTTCTGTCACAGGGAAGCATCTGTGACGACTGGGTCACGGTTTGCTGCTGCTACCCTCTGGCTGTCTGTCAGATGATCCGGGAGATGAGGAGAAGGATGAAGAGGCAGACATACCAAGTGTCAACCACCCTGGAGTGCTCCTAAGGGAACCCCAGAGAACAAACTAAGGCTCCCCGTTCTCAAGTACGATGGGAAGGACCAACGTCTTGGTGTACGGCTGGGCTACAGCATCCACCTGGACCACAAACTACAAGCTTTAAGGTTCTCTTAATACCAAATACAGCTCCTCCTATAGGGATTTAGGTTATATATCTACATATCCATATGTATATCTCTCTCGCTCTCTCTATATATATATATTTATATATTATATACACACATTCATTCATATGTTTTATGTATTTATTTATTTATTTATTTGAATTCATGTGTTTTTCTATATTCATTTCCAAGCATAAATAATTATGTAAAAGCCTGTTTGAACATAACATATAAAACCACACTGATACATGTTATATGTGCCATTAATCTAAACTTGATTGCTGTTAACCATTGACATTGACCATTGTGTTAACAGCAATCCTCTATTTTAACTCTAGTTAAAGTCTATTTGAGTCAACTATTTTAGTTGACTTCAATAATTGTAGACAACAGATGATACCAGTGGAGAATAAAGAGTGTTTCTTCCTTTGGATGCATTTTGTTGCCTTTGTTTTGGACTGCTTGGTGAAAGCCGTGATGCCGGTGTCTCCATAGGGATGAAGCTATTTCTATCCACCTCTCGCATTCTGATGTGGAAATGTTCACAGATTCCATCACCAGTAGCTTCACACTAAATCTCACAAGAACCAGGAAAGATTAGCCCAAAAATCCCAGTCCCTCTATTATGCATGTGTATTTCAGCCATTCATCAGCACTCGTTTTGATTTGTTTTTTATCTGGCACCTCAAATCCACAAGTCGCTACCTCTCTATCATTATTTCACACGTACAGTATGTGCTACATGTCACTATCAACCCTCCAGCAGATGCTTTTCACCATAGATTTCAGACACAGTAAGGAGCAGACATGCTCAGGGGTGCCTACACCTAAGGCTGTGGACATTGGGGATCGAACCCAGTACCTTATTGGGTGAGACTTGTACACACCCTAGCCGGAGCCACTGCCCTCACCCCAGGTGTGTTATATTACAGGAGGTGACGCTGCAACAATCCACACAGACCAGTCCGCCTTGATAATCAACCTGATTTGCATTTTTCTATTATTCTTGGTATTCCTCTGTTTACCGTTTGGCCCCACAGGCCAGTCAATCTGAGTGTTTCTCCCCCCCCCCCCCCCCCCCACGGGGCGAGCCAGTCATAGTGTTAATCCAATACTGGACCTTCGCCTTTCCTTTCTCCTCAAATGCCATGCTGCAAGGCTTTGGTCATTGCGCAGATTTCGAACCGGTATTAAAACACAAAGCTGCTTCAAAGGGCAAATATGTAATTGGTTAACCTGTGCGGGTTTGGTTCCCGGTCGACGCGTGGGCCCGCGGGCGAGTGGCTGTGAGGCCAAACCAAGAAGGAAATGAATCTCCTCAGGGCTAAACAATGCAAATAACGCCCCAGACATACTTGCAATCGTACACTGCATTTTGTTCCTCCCCAACGTGTTTCCTGTTCGGCTGGGGGACTGTGATCGGTCTTTGATTGTCAGCGTTGTCTTTTGTTTGGGACATGGCGGGACTGGCTGCAGAGAGAGGCCTGCGTCTCCGATCGATTCGCTCAGCGTGCGGCGTGGTTGGACGCACAGTATTGTTTTCATCTATGATATCCCAAAAAATGGATCAGACCAAATGAATCGAGCACAGATTGGGTATTGACGTAGCTTTTTAAATAAAAACAAACGACGTACACACTGACTCCACGTAATGGGTTTCTTCGACGCCACGGTTTGGAGTGGAGGCCGCCATCTGTCGTCGACTCCAGTTCCGTTTATGTTGACAATCAATTCTTAGAATCGACGTGATAGAATCGAGAAAAATTGACTCTTTCGGAGCGGAATCTCCATCCTTAGGAAGGCTCAACAGTCACCCTGTGCAGCGCTTTCTGTTTGTTTCTTCAGCACCTATTGTCCTCCCACCTTCTACCCATCCCTGGTAGGGTTCTCCTCTGGGTCTGGGAGAGTGTTACCCCTTTCAGAAGACAGGGTTAGGGGGTGTCCTGAGATGTGGCCCGTGAAGCATTTCCAGACTGCAGTGAATACACTTGACTTGACCTCCAAATCCCCTGAGCCTGATTTTGTTACTTGGGAGGCTGTTACAATGGTCTGAATTATTATATTTATATCTACAAAAGATTACACAGGACCAGATGCCAATAACACACGGCATAACACAGTTGAATTGCAAACAATGACACTGATAAACAAACATTAATCATGGGTAAAAATAGCAGCCCTCCCTTCATATAGAGCAACTGTCAATGATCGCAGATCTTAAGATAAGATAAGATAGACTTTTTCGTCCCCAAGGAGCTGCATCTTGGGCACAAACAGTATCTCCCATTAAAATGCAAATAACACATTGCATACATGCAGCACACACACACAGGCTGCCACCCATACACATGCAATCACAGACTCCCACAGACCTCCGTCAACCAACAAATGGCCCATGGTCCAGAACACCTGTAGTCATCAGCATGATGTACATAACTAGGGTTGCCAACCGTCCCGGATTGTGCGGGACGTCCCGTACTTCGGATGATTTTGATTTGTCCCGTACGGGACAGCTCCTGTCCCGCATTTCCATCACAGCCTCGTCGGCCTTGTCAAGTTGTCAATGGCCATAGTAGGCTACTAAACCAAATAATATTTAAACCAAATAATATTTATACCAAATAATATTTAAACCAAATAGTAGTAGTAGTAGTAGAGTAGGCTACTCCACACACAAGCACTGTAGGTTTATGGTAGGGGTGCACACAGGGACGACAGATGTAAATTAGCCTTGTGGCTATAATCTGGCCCAACTATATTGTGCATTGTCCCTGTCAAATAAACGTAAATAAAAAAAAAACACCTGGACCAAAGTGTCCTGCATTTGGAGTTGAGAACGTTGGCAACCCTATACATAACATGTGCATCAAGGGCAGAGCAGCCTCGTCAACACAGAGTTGCCATAACTCGTATGTTAAAATGAACAGTGCTGCAGGGGGTGGCCTCTGGCTACCTTCCCATTGAGGGCTCTGGTGGACAGGGGGACAAAGGGGTTAATGGGGTAGTTCAGAATTTTGGACATAGGACCTAATTTCAGAGTTTGCGTGTGTGTGTTTTTTTTTATTTTTATCATTGGAGACGTTTACAACTAATTTAATTCAGTTCTTCTAGTTGCAGAGTTTGCTGGTGCTAGGCTAGCGCAAGTCAACGGCAAGTCAATCAACAGCCAACCTTGCATGGCATTACATTTTGAGGGACTTGTGTCTCAGCAGCAGCGTTATACTTCATAGGCTACGGCAGCGGTGGACTGGTATTACCTAGGATACTGGCAGAGAGTAGTCCCTCAAAATGCAATGATTCATGCGATGCAAGGTTAGTTTTATTTCTAACATTATTCTGTACATTTTTCTACACAGACATTTATATCAATAGTCTAGCGTTATAATTTATTTGCCTAGAGTGTACTGTGGAGTGGGTAAGACTGTTTTTATTAGCAGGCTAGCCGAAACTGTTGACTTGTGCTAGCCTAGCACCAGCTGACTCTGCAACTAGAACAACTGAATGAAATTTGTTGAAAACGTCTCCATTGATAAATAACACACAGGATAGCATGGAAATGATGTCCTATGTCCACAATTCTGAACTACCCCTTTGAGGCGACTGAGCCTGCACTGGGGGGGACTCTGAAGCTCTGCGGGACCAGGCTGGTACTCTGGGACCCTGACCACTGCTCAGGCTGGAGGGCGGAGCAGTGGTTTAGCGTGGCCTTCCTCTCGGACATAACCATCATCACACGCTTCACTCACTCGCTCACCCATTCACTTGATCAACACCAAAAAACAAGAAGAACTGCTGATTGTCCGAGCCACAGAGAAACAACTTTCAGCCGCCTTGATTCAGAATATTCATTCCAGATTTGGGGGGAGTCTACTTTCATCCGTCAAGTTGAAGGAGGATTTAATTATTAAATCCTCCTTCAACTTGACGGATGAAACAAACTAATTCACAAATTACAAACAAATGTGTGTTCCTTGAAGCGACATACGACAGCCGAGCTTTGCATAATGACTCACTCTTTGTTTAGTTTTGTGACAATTAAACACAGTGGAATTAGCCGTTTCCTTTATTTTCTTTATCTTTTCGAATGGGAATCATATTCCAAAAGTGGCATGTTATTGATAAACACGTCAACCAATTTGCCAAGCATTCAGATTTGTGGCGTTTTGGCCCCAACCCACCCACCGACCCAGTGACGTGTCACTCAGAACACTGCCTGCTCCCTTTATGTATTCCTACAGGGACGCCTCTGAAGGCCTCTGTTGGATGGGCCATCTAGCTTGTTTCCCATTTACACCTATAGGGGGCAGTGTCGCATCAAACCTGTGCCACCGCCGCTGTTGTTTATCCCCACCAAAGCACTCTGTGGGGTTAAATTAGACTAATGAACTGATCCCGGGTCAGCTT
>JAXIVH010000018.1:5017748-5030248 GCA_036785325.1 Urophycis tenuis | reverse complement strand
ATAACAGACAGGATGATGAAGATCACCAGGAGAGTGAGTGAGCAGGGAGGGAATGACATGCAGCAAATGAATGGCATGCTGGAATCAGGTCGCTATGACGTGTTTACACCTACCTGGGTGAGGGACGTACAGGGTGAGCCACAAAGTCTTCTACAATGGACTTTATGGATGGACAATGATGTATGTTGTATGTTCATAAAGTGTTCATATAGTATAACATGTACATGTACATTTACATTTAGGGCATTTAGCAGACGCTTTTATCCAAAGCGACTTACAAAGAGTACATTTGTCATAAGAAGGTGAAATATTTAATTGCTGCTAATGCAGTAAGAAAGTCACCAGAACAACTTTCAAGCATTTCAATTGCTAGATGAACCATTGCTAGTATACAACATCTCTGACTAAGTGCCAAGTTACAAAGAGCGATTAAAGTGCCAAGACGTACAACATACAAATATATGACAGACGTTTGTCCATAGCATGTTTGTGCTAAGTCTAGTTTAATACTAACTTTAGTACAGCGTAACATTAACTTGGACTCAAAAGCCGTGATTTAGTGATAACTAAACCCTTGTGAAATGGCTGTTTACTTTATCAGAAAAACACTGGCAATACCCTCATTTCTCAAGGTTATTAACTTCCCAGTGAGTTCCCCCTCGGAGAGTCGGCTTCTTAAGGACAAGACAAATTAAGAGGATGAACTGAGTCACCCTGTCCATCCCAGACTGGTGATTCTCCACCATTCAGTTTATTGGACTGGGCCGATATTGCTTCACACACAAACACGCACATACGCACAAATACGTACGCACACACACTCTCACGTAGTGCAGCCAAACTGTTGGAAAACTGGAGGCAAAAAAAAATGTTTTCTTCATATTGAATCCAACTTGGGCATGTATTAAAAAATAAAAAGAGTTCAAAGTGTAGTAACTGGGCAAAAAAAGCGTTCTCTGTCGTGAGTATATTTGGATGTCCTCCTTCATAAGGGTTCCTGATTCAGAAACACCACGGAGGCAAGAGCAGGTCTGTTTGAGGGGAATGACAAAGGCAGTTGAGTTGGCAAGCTGTGAAATGGCACGAAGACTCTCTGGACATGGACGTAACAAGCTGCCTTGCTGGCACCGTCTATAGGATTACTCAGCCCCTGACACCTTTCGAAGACTAAACCTGCTGTCAAAGTAGGCCGCTTTAAAAACCAACTGAAAAGCCACTGGTATGGGAAGGCATTAGTGAGCGCCTGAGTTGTCGTGTAATGTACTGTGTTTTGTTGTGTTTTAAACTCTGAGCATGCAAAGTATACAAACAGTTTTCTTTGTAAACACTTTTGGCTCTGGGGAGGCACCATAAGAATTGGACCCACTTACTTACTTGCAAACACCTTTGGGTGCTCATTTTCAGGACAACTGAGTTGAAAAGCCGGAAGCGCTTTAAAAAAAATGAAGATAAGATGGCAAAGCAACAAACACAAAAATAAAATCAAGCGCACAAAAAAAAAACACAAACAGAATAAACATGATCCAATTTCAGAGCATACATGAGGACAGAGCATGCATATTAAGATGCATATTGTGGTTGATCACAAAGCCCTTCAATATAATCTTCCCCCATGCATATCACTTATCCAGGGGTGGGTTGTCAAATGGTCCGTTTCTACAGCACCATAATCCCCAACAATAAATCCTGTTATAAGCGCCAATGACTGCCATTATTTGGTGCATTTTGGTACAACAGACATTTTCAAAGCCCCTCCTACAGTGGTACACACCACATGTAACACACTGCTGTAGAGGTACACAGGCCTGCACGGAGTAGCAAAGAGAAGGTTCCTTTATTGTTTCTGTATTCAGGTCCAACAACAGTTCAACCAATCAAAACAAATGTACACAATACACAAGCATTGCAGAAAAAGTACAATGTATCAAAATAGAAATATATGAATTACGTAAGAAATACACCAACAAAATAAATACAAATTGTGTGTGTGTATGTGTGTGTGTGTGTGTATAACACAAACTACTCAGCTTGATTACATCATTATATAAAAATACCGAATAAATACATATCTAGATATATATCTGGCATTAATGGATCTCTGCTGGGATACAAAGTATGGATCACAAGTCATTCGATCAACATGAGTTGTTTGACAGCGCTACCCAAAACAAACTATATGAGCGTTTCATTGGTCCAGTGCCCCATCGCCTCCATGAAGAAACCAGTCACACCTCATATTTTTGTCAGCGCAAAACAAAATGGCTGTCCTTTTATTCTCAGTTGAAAACTTTGTGTTTTAAGAGTTTCTTCATTAAATGCGCTTTTGTAAAATATCTAGCGGGAAATTTGGATTCGATTTGAATTTCTGAAACCATGTATGTTGGTGTGTTGTTTGACTTGTTTTTGTTGCGTTGTGCAGTTCAAGGCTGTTATGTTATCAGTCTTATGGAATTTGTTGATGATCTTTCAACAAAAAACATACATTCGAGATGTATATATGTATGTATGATACCCCGGAGATTACCTATATATACTTCCTCTTTGGATTTTTTACATTTTCCAATTTTTTTTTTTTCGAGTCAGCCCAGAAGTTTACCATATTTTCACCAAAAGGTCCATTCCAATGTTTAACTTAATAACTCCATTTTGTTTAACAAGATGAAAACCAGTCTAAGGCTTTTAAAGCATGAATAGATTAAAGTAAAAGGCAGAAGATTTTCAACATGGTTGTAGCCCTATAGGAAGTGACACAATTTGCAGGGGTCCGGGAAATTTGGGAGTATCTGTTTCTCAGGAAAGAGGGCATTAAATACTACAAAGATTTTAATCATGGGGGTGTAGCCCTATAGGAAGTGATGGAATTAGCTGGTGACTCAGGGGTCAACTACACTGTGTGACTGTTCTATAGACCTGGGGTCTGTTTTGTATGAAAGAGGGCCTGAAGGACATACAATATTATCCATTTGATGGCGTCAGCCCAACAGGAAATGCTGTAATACCTCATAGAGAGGTCATCAGAAGATAAAAACACCATTAATGAGGGCACAGAATGACTAGTGAGTGAGATAGAGACATCCGGGCCCCCTTTTTAACTCTGGACATTAAAGTCAACTAAAATATTCACTTTGGAGGCTCTATCCCTACAAGAAGTTATGTGAAGTAGCATGTGACTTAGGGGTCAAGGACACTTGGGAGTGCACTAGACACCTGGGGTCTCTTTTAAATGAAAAAGGGTCTCATATACAGATAAGATAATACATTTAGGAGCTGCAGCCCTAAAGGAAGTGATGCTAAAGGTAATTGGGAGGTTATTAGAAGATAAACAACTCACTAATCACAGGGGCCTTAAAGGACTTGGGAGTTAGCTTGAAACCTGCAGTCTTTTTGATATGAAAAAGGGCCTCAAGGACATAAGATGACCAATTTGTGGGCTGAGAATTCAGATAAAGGACCCCAGGGCCCAAAGAGCACATAGAATGGCGTCCTATCTCCTTTGCTAACCGTTTTCCCTTGACCTCGACGGAAAACGTCATGAGGTCAAGGGAAGGAAAGAAGAGAAGGATAATTCATGAGGAGACAGGAAAGAAAAATGGCAGTGCTGAAATATCCAATCTAGTCCAGTTGCACTCGGCTAGGTTATTATGTCGACTTTATATGCTTTATGCATTATGGAAGTGGGCCTGCTGTGATGCAACCACAATGGCATTAAGATGGACCACTGAAAGCGCATCTTGGATATTTGTGAGCTATATCAACATAGACAACCCGATGAAGAATATTACCTAATTATTAAGGTTGGAAATAAATGAAAACAAGATAAATAAAAAGGAAATATTGGCCGCAAGTCACAAAAGTGGTTGTCACATTGGAAATGGTCCTTTCATCAAAGATGGTGCAGCGTACCCTATGCTAAAAGAGACAAGAAAGGAAGCGCTGAAGCACCTTTCCTTGGCATTTAGAGAATTTAAAAAGCTATTATCATGGCTGCCACTTAGATACTTCCAGGTCATTACATTCAGTTAGGAACCATCCTAAACATAATAGACTATTCGACTCGGAGCCCAGCTCTCCAGCTCGCTACCAGGTGTCTTTGAACCCTAGGTCACCTACAAATTGCATCACTTCCTGTAGGGATAGCGTCTCCAAACTGGAATCGACTACTTGGGGAAGCAATGACAATGAACATACACGTAACTGTGAAAATACGTCGGCGTAGTCTGTCTGGAATCAAAAGAAGAAGAAGAAATATGTCACTCCTGGGGCACCGAAACAGTTACATAGAGTACCACTTAACAGCCAAGATAACTGCACAACGCAATGACAATGATTGAAACTGCATGCAAGCTATGTGGTTTCTGCGAGAGCATCTCTATAGCAACTACAGTTGTGGAAAAACATTGCTTCAACTGACAAACTAAACATAAGCATTCAGGGAATGAATTGTATACAAAGATAGAAGACATAACACTGAATTCTTCAACCAGCCGATGCGGAGCATTGAACCACAAAACACTCATGTGGGTCGCGCTGACAAACAACCCGTTCTGTCCTTCAGGTTGGAGAGCAGGCTGTATGCAAGCCATCACTTGTACATGAAAATGAAGAAGTAATCTGGGCTTTAAAGGTGCAGTATGTAGAATGGAATTCTTAGAACAGACTTGGCGGAAGTATGATTTTTGAATATTCAGAAGTATGTTTTTATTAGTGTATAAAACTATAGGTGTCCTTTCTTGGACAAAGACATCAAAATCAAGCGTTGGCCACACATTCACACTCTCTGAGACGCGCCTCATAAAGCCAGTGTAGATTATTTTACGCTCCAGTCTTAAACATACAACCTCCTTATAATCCTATATCTTTAAGGATTCAATTATAATGGAGTTTCACTTTTTAATCCACGTGTAAAATAGTGTAATGAATGGCAGCTTGCAGAGGAGGGGGATTATGATAAAATGGCGTGTATTCTCTAATGCATTCATGTGTTGGAGACACTAGTTTTTTTAGGTTCTTTCCCGGTTTGCTGACTAAAAGTATTATTAGTAATTAGTATAATTAGTAATTTGCAGGCGAGAGCCATCAAAAATCAGCCTTTGTGCTGGATAATTTTGGATAATTGGATGGATGATTTTAAGAGCAACACTGTTGAGTTGGAAAACAATGTTCAACAATGTTGAACATCTTCCATCCATCCATTCATTATCGAAACCGCTTATCCTCTAGGGTCGCGGGGGGGCTGGAGCCAATCCCAGCTACAATGGGCAAGAGGCGGGGTACACCCTGGACAGGTCGCCAGCCTATCACAGGGCTAACATATATAGACGAACAACCATTCACACTCACATACACACCTATGGTCAATTTAGAGACACCAATTAACCTAATCCCCAACTTGCATGTTTTTGGTCTGTGGGAGGAAGCCGGAGTACCCGGAGAGAACCCACGCAAGCACGGGGAGAACATCTTGTGCTCACAAAATCATTGCCATATTTCTACACATTTTTAGCAAATAGTGGGCCTACAAAAACCATTTGACCACTGTAACGCCAGGTAGCATGTTAGCCGAGGTCTACATCGGATGAACTAAAATGCTTGAACACGATGCGTAGCTGGCCGTACAGCTCAGCTGCAACCAACAACCCGCTGCAACACTCGTAGTAGCTACCTTGTTTGTTTTGGACAGAACACAGCTAATAAAGCTTACTTACAGGTCGGGATCCTGAACATCCAGGTTGCGCAGCCTGGCAGTGAACTGTGTCCTGTTCAGAAAGCAGTCCTCCATGAAGGAAACGCTGTAAATGTATTCTAACCATTGGTTCTTGTCTTTGACTCCTTTTGGAAGTCCACACAAAGGGGATTTGCCATCCCGCTGATTCCAACAGTGTGTTCTCGACATGGTCAGAAGGGTCCACCGCTGTAACCAGGCCGGTCTGAGGGCGTGCCAAACTAGGTGCCAGGTGGGACTCCTGCTCTTCAGAGGCTTGGTGAGGACAGTCAGCAAACGAGGTGTTTTCTGTGAGAGTGACTCCGTTTGGTGTGGACTGTGGCTTGGTAGCTGAGCAGACATTATACATGGATGATTAACACACAATGTAACATATAGCTATATAACACAGAACAGGAGAGGGAAGACCTTAAAAAAGCATAATATGACCCCTTTAATATCTGACAGTCAATGTCGATATTGTGGCATGTCGCCACAAATAAAGCAAAACGCCGCAAGAGAAGCATTGACAACGGTGAAAACCGAAGGCATTTTCTCTGTCTCAGTTTGTATTTCAGGTGGTTTTGTGCACCCACAATACAGCTTCGGTTAGTTCTTATTTTTGTAAACTCTTGTTGTTAGTTGTAGTTCAGTGATCAGCATCACGCACATTTGAGAATATTTCCACCGCCCACCCATAATAAGCAAACCACTGACGCATCAGCCCGTGTAGCCGGTTGGTTTTTTAAAAATATGGTAATGTATTCCCGTCAACTTGGCTTTGTAATACACCCTGGGGCAATATAGTTGCACCCTAGCTCTCTTTCTTAGACTGATTCAATATTTCCTCCCTGATTATTCCATGTCTCTGTAACCGTCAGGCTGCGTAGACTGTCGGCTCAGAGCGCTCCGCCGCTGTCACCGGCTCGGCGGAAACCCTCGATGGAGTGGATTTATTTCAGCAAATAAATAAAAAAAACACATTTCAGAAGGTCAACACGTGAACATGCCAAGGCTGACCTTCCAGACCCACAAGCTGCTGTTACTCAGCGAGCTTTTCCCCCCATCTCTTAAAGTATTCCAGTTGGTGTGCAGCTCTTACTGGTAGCTTTTTCAATTTCCTTTGGGGTTTCCTTTGGGGTTTGTTGTATTATGGGCTCAGGCATGGAGCAAATCCTAATATCATAATCGATTGATGTGTGTGTGGGTGTGTGTGTGTGTGTGTGTGTGTGTGTGTGTGTGTGTGTGTGTGTGTTTGTGTGTATGCACGTTTGCAGTCATTCCCGCGGTGACCTATTGGAGTGGCTGTTATGATCTACAAACATCACTGGTTAAGCCTCACTGTGTTTGAGGTGTGTGTATACGCCTCCTTGTGCATACACATCAATAATTCGGTGTCTGGCTGTAAGTAGGCCTGCCGTATCCCCGGGGTGCACACAGCGCGCCTTTCTCTGACACGCGTGTGTGACACGCGTGTGGACCTCGGCTCACTGACACCCGGGCTGCGTGCCTTCTAGGTTGCTTCATAATGGATCGTAATGACGCCATTACCTCGTGGCCACGTAGGAAACGCTCATAATGGGCCGCAGATTGAAGATTGCAGAAATGATGTCACTTAAACAGTCCGTCTAGGGAGCATGCGGGGAGCTTTATGACCATATTGTTTAGTTGTAAAGATGATGACTGTCGCGCCACACGACACACGTCTCGCTCTCCCACACGCCACGGAGAAACCATTTCTGTCCAAATATTGCCAGTCAACGTGCCGACTGCTTGAGGTCCCTGAGAGGTGAGGATGAGAGGGGTGAGGGTGAGAGGGGTGAGGAGGAGAGGGGTGAGGGTGACAGAGGTGAGGATGAGAGGGGTGAGGGTGAGAGGGGTGAGGAGGAGAGGGGTGAGGGTGACAGAGGTGAGGATGAGAGGGGTGAGGATGAGAAAGTTGAGGATGAGAGGGGTGAGGATGAGAGAGTGAGAGAGGTGAGGGTGAGAGGAGTGATGATGAGAGGGGTGAGAGAGGTGAGGGTGAGTGGGCTGAGGATGAGAGGGGTGAGGGTGACAGAGATGAGGATGAGAGGGGTGAGGGTGACAGAGGTGAGGATGAGAGGAGTGAGGATGAGAGGGATGAGGATGAAAGAGTGAGAGAGGTGAGGATGAGAGAGGTGAGGATGAGAGGGTTGAGGGTGAGAGGGGTGAGGATGACAGAGGTGAGGATGAGAGAGGTGAGGATGAGAGTGAGAGTGGTGAGGATGAGAGTGAGAGCGGTGAGGATGAGAGGGGTGAGGATGACAGAGGTGAGAGAGGTGAGGATGAGAGGGGTGACAGAGGTGAGTATGACAGAGGTGAGGATGAGAGGGGTGAGAGAGGTGAGGATGAGAGGGGTGAGAGAGGTGAGGATGAGAGGGTTGAGGGTGAGAGGGGTGAGTATGACAGAGGTGAGGATGAGAGGGGTGAGAGAGTTGAGGATGAGACTGTTACACAGGAATCCTCTCCTCTTCCAGCCGTTGGGGTTCAGCTGAGCGTGGCAGTGACCACTGTTTCATTAATGTTTGATTAACAGTTGGAATGCCCATCTTGAACACTGTCACACCTGTATGTGCCATAATGGACGGGCCATGTTTAAGCTACCACTGCAAAATGTAGAACTTGATTAATAAGTGGTAGACTGTGTGATACATTACAGCCTGTTTTATAAACATTTCAATGGAATGTTTCAATGGGATTAAATATTTACATGTTGGAAGAGCTATTCATACCTTATTTATATTCATTCTAATGATCATGATTCAGAACTTGCTCATAAAGTTCAGGCATCAAAAAGTTGGTATACAATCTTAAGACATAACAATACAACTTAAAGGCATACAGATACAGACCTGTGGCTTTTAGGTTAAGATAATAAAGTATTCATTTCATTAAAGCAAAGCAGTACTGAAATATACCCACATAACCAATACAGACATCCGTGGTAAATTCCCTGCAATATAATCCAATATGAAACCTAAAGTAGGGTCTTGTGGATGAACAATGCCATTCATTTGACACCGCACACGGAGCCAATTCAAAGCTTCCATCCACTCTCTCATTGACTTTGATTTGATTTCACATACAGCGTGGTTAGCAGTGGGCTAACGCAGATTGATAGTCTGAAGACCTGAATTTCAATTGGGTTCTGCTGCCTTTTTTTCGCCAGGGAATAAATTGGAGGAAATAACCAAACTCAATGCAATGAGTTGACGGTGATTCACAGATTGTTTGACGCAGTTTGCATAAAGTTGGTGTGAAATTGCCGGCTACAACAGGGTATGGAAGGCTATAGCAGAGGCAGTTTAATATGGTGGGGGGACATAGTTTGGGAGAGAGGGGGAGATGGTGGGCAGTGAATGGGGAGTGGGAGAGATACAGCAGGGATGAAGACACTCCAGCACAGCGATAAGGTAGATATACAAGATGATATATAAGGTAGGAATAGAGAGAGGTGCAGAGGACAGAGTGGGCCTGCAAATGGCCTGAATGTACAAGTGGCATCCCTTCCTTCATAACCTATTCAAGGTGGGAACTCTCTGTAGGTGCTTGTTTTGCTAGGCTTTTTTTTTTTTTTTTGCTCAAATGTATTATAGACTGGAGTGCATACCGTGGTATTGTAAAAAAAAAGTTAAAAAAAAAATGCAAACAGTCCTGCCTGAATCAGACACAACAGTTCCTCGATGAAAACAACAAAACAAAGGGTTTTTATTTGATCTTATTGCTTCGTATTCCATGACCGCTGCCTTTCTGCGATCCCCTTCCCAAAGCCGGGCGAGGTAACACAAGTGATCCTCTTTGCTGTGGATTCCCCCCAGTGGTGTGTTTGAGATCGAACGTTTACAAGCTGCTAACGATGCTGGGCGGTGCCGTGGACAGCCGGTGATGTCATCTCTAAATAAGAGCTTCTCACAGGCAGTAACGCAGCGTCATGCAGGGCAGACGGAGGGCTGGCCCCCGTGTCACTCCAGAGGCCCTGCCGGGATGAGGCAGCCGATAGGTCTTAACCCCTGTCTGTCCTTTGTGTTCTTACTCTCTCCATCCCCCCCCCCCCCCCCCGCCCCCGTCTCCTCCAGGCCCACAGTGAGAGCGCGGAGATGGAGGAGATTAGGGTTATGATCTCGCCGTTGCCGGTGCACGGTGTTGGTTTGAGAGAGATTGCGATCTGGAAACCTTGTGGATTCCGACATTGCACAATGCATATTTATTTCGACTACTTGTAGGCCTGTTGTCTTTTTGTATCTTTCTGTCTTATCTGTAGGTATTTCTACTTTAGTTTTAGTATTAGGAACGTCTCGTCCTGCATGTTGTGCCTGTGCACTTTATCTGTTTCACTGCAGGAGTGAGAAACGTGCTCTCCATTCGTTTGTCTTGCCATGTGAAGGAATTGACAATAAAGGTACTTTGCCTTTTGACTTGACTTTGACATATCCGTACTGAATCCAACTCACTGCTTTGTTTCTATTGATATGCTTGATATGTTCTGCACATAGTCTGTAATATATAGTCTTCAGGTCAGGCATCCCCCCCCCCCCCCCCCCCCCCCCCCCCCCCCCTCATCATCATCATCACCCCCTCATCATCATCCTGATGTGAGAGGTTGATTGTCAAAGCGAGTTCAGAACCATCACTGTGGTTTTGTAACATTCCAGAATAAAACATAAACACGCTCAGGGGCGCGGTCGTAGCTCCTCGGCTAAATATAGACGGCGTTCCACCTTACCTCTGCCCGGTTAACGTGGGTCAGGGCCCGCTGCTCCGGCTGTCATCACTCGCAAGCAAGTGCGACGCCGACAGCGGTACTGAGCCCGGCGCCGCTGCTTGCGATGCAGGGCGGCGCTGCGCCCTCTGTTGCAAAGGACAGCGTGCGTTTCATTAGAGCCGCGCAGCACTTGTGTCGGCGGCGCTGTACAATTTGAGCCAATTTGTACTCGCACAGTACAAAAAAAAAAAAGTAAGACGGTGTTTTACTTAAGTGGAAAAAGGGGGCGGATGCGTGTGTGAGCCGAACAAGACTTTAGTTATGTTCATATCTCTATTAAACGCGCACGTTTAACGCGCACGCGCACACGCACACACCGCACACACAAACACACACAAACACACACACACACACACACACACCACACACACACACACACACACACACACACACACACCGTATAAATGATGTAACCTTGCGCACGCTCTCACGCAACATTGATGATATATTCGTGCACCTATGTGTACAATAATAAAAGGTTGTGGATACTTAAACTGGATTTAATCTCCCTTTCTTTTTTCTCTTGAAATGTTTTGCTCCCTTTGGCATTTTTATTACAAGTAGAACCAATTAAGGAGCGGTAGCCCGGTTCTATTATACCACTGAATGTGGGCCGTAGTATTGAATACCTGGAGGGAAATTAATCACTGATTATAAGATACCGCATTCTGCTAGTTAGGTAATCTTTGGATAAAAAAAGTAATAATAATAATAATAATAATAATAATAATAATAATAATAATAATAATAATAATAATAATAATAATAATACATTCTCCTTTTAATGATAATGTCTGTGAGACTTAAATGTTCAATTGCGTGAAAGCATGATGCAACAGTGTCTCCTCTGTGTGATTATGAACGCTTTTTTTTCTGGTGATTTCACGGTAAAAGCGGGGGCCATTAATCACGGGTTCTAATAATGATGAACTTATGAACCTGAGACGACCGGCGCAATCACAGTCACACGACGCAATCAAAGAGAGGCCCAGAGGACCGGAGAGTCGAGAGAGCACAGGGCGCAGAGCAACACGTCCTCAGCGACCCAACAGTCATTTATTATTCAGCGTTGATTTTTTTTTTTTTTTAAACTTTATTGTGGAATTTACATTTTAATCAGATTGTAACGAGACACCTCCATGTGATATAAATGAAAATGCAAAACAGTTGTTTGTCGTTGAAGTAGAATGAACATTTGAATGCGATTTTAACACTGCCAGACAGTGAATGTAGAGATTAGTTTATACAACAGCATTGTGTGGAGGACAACACCATAAATAACACAGTTCACGGTCTCCTCTTTCATATAAGCCTCTATTAACTATCCCCAAAAAAGTACTTTCAACTGCATTGTCCATTGTCCATATGACCAAAAGTTAACACCAAATCGGCTAAAGAAAGAATCATGGCCCACCTGTTGGAGATATATTACATTCACACACACTCACACACACATATGTATATATAGATACATATATCACAACAAGTAGGACTTCTTGGACCTATATAATGACGACTGGACCCCTCACGGTGTCCATGCTATCACCAAGCTAATGTAGCACTCTCGGTATAGCCTCCAACAAACAGGAAGATACAGTGGGCAACAGTTCAGCCCCGAGCGCTGAGAGCAGAGCTATCAGGCTAGTGGTCTGCATCCCAAATGCATCCCGGCAGATAGCAACACACACACACACACACACGCACATGCACACGCACACGCACTCGCGCACACGCACGCGCACATGCACACGCACACGCACTCGCACACGCACACGCACATGCACACTAACACACGCACACGCGCACGCGCACGCGCACACACACGCACACGCACAGGCACACACACACACACACACACACACACACACACACACACACACACACACACACACACACACACACACACACACTCACACACACACACACACACACAGGCATGGTCAGGTGTGTGCGTCGAGAGTAAGCTATAAACCAGCCGTTTGCTACTGCAGGGGAAAAAGACAACTGCTGTGTTAT
>JAXIVH010000018.1:5009962-5017548 GCA_036785325.1 Urophycis tenuis | reverse complement strand
TTCTTTTTATATGCAGATTAAAAAAAAACATCTTGGGATGTCAGGGGAACGGGGGGAGCGAGGCTTTGATCTGCACATGGAGAGAGGAAATAGGGAGGCAATTTGCCGGCCGTTTTCATTTCATTTACCCTTTCAGCTTTTCTCTGAAATGTCGGAAAAGGTAAGACTTGGCATCGGGTGTACGCGCACGCACCGACTCCGACTGGTTTGCTGTCCTCTTGACTCGTCTCTCGTGTGTGCTGCAGACGTGTGTTTGTGTTTGTGCTCGCCGGTCGCAATACGAACGCCCGGCGGCCTGTTTACAGGGAGGCCCTGCGCGCTTTATTGATCGCACCAATTAGCGGACTCAATGAGGCAGCGCTCTGGATGCAGGCGCGCCGAGCGGAGAGCGGTGACGGTCCGTCGGCCAGAGCGGCAGACGCGTGCGGTCGGCTTATACGCTTGTGATTGACTGAACATGCGTCCATCGGTCCCTTGATGTATATTTAAACACAGTTCCCCGGCTTCACAAGACGGACCACGCGATGGTAATCTGCGTTGTTACTATGATCGGTGATTATTTTCGCAATTAACGTTTTTTTCTTCTTCTTCTGCCCGGGCTGCGATGGGGACACTTGAAAAGACTCAACTGAACGCGTGTGAAGGCAGTGGGGAGATTGTCAAAAGCACAGCAGCACACCGGTGACGTTTGATCGACGGCTCGGCATTGTGGTCCCCGGAGGACGATTAAACGTGGCGCTAATACATGCGCTATTAATCATATTCATCTACAAAACCACTCGGTCGGGTAACTGCGCGAACATGAACCTATGCCCAATGTATTTTAGCGATCAAGCTGGAAAACTAGCCTTGCAATTATTATCTCAGACGCGCACACACACACAACACACACACACACACACACACACACACACACACACACACACACACACACACACACACACACACACACACGCACGCACGCACGCACGCGCACGCACGCACGCACATACACGCACGTACAATGGTTATAAATTAATTTCATGATAGATATTATGTTAGATATTACCACCAAAGGGGATTTTAATTACACTTTTATCACAATGTAAGTGTGTGTGTGCGTGTGCTGCGTGTGTATTCTCACAGCTATGTATGATTCAGTGCTAATAATGGTTCCAATGCATAAAGAATGTAAGAAATTAAAGGAAAGAAATAGAGATCTTCATGTTCCCATGGTGATGGAGCTAAGCTGTCACATCGTTAGCCTTTTGTCTCGTTGGTTGGGCTAATCTCCTGGAGACAAAGTCTGCCCTCATGTTGACATGGAAGCAACCAAACATCAGGGAGAGCAGAGGAGGAGTCTTTCTTCACTGACAATCACAAAAGAGGACATCCACTTTGGCCTACCTGAGATCAAGAATCAGTACACAGGACCCACGCATCAACAATACATTCACACACACTTTAAGGTCAGATTCAGCAGAATCAAAGATAAATAACATGTGTGTGTCTCCATCTGTCATGTGTTAGTTGGTATTAATGCCCACCAGCAGTGAGAACAGTTGTGAAACCTAACCAATTTCTTGGTTTCATCATGCCCTTTGGGGGGGGGGGGGGGTAGGGTAAGGAGGTGTCATAAAGAGATGAAGATATGATAGTAAAGCCCTTTGAGACGCTCACAGTGATTAGGGCTTTACAAATCAAATCGATTGACAAGATTTGCACCCACCTGTGTTACATATAGAATAATGTGTTAATTTCCATCCCGTTCTGTCAGTTTACCAATCCATATCATTACTATGGGGCTCATAAGGCATACTTGTACACTTACAAGGTGTTGAGCACTTACACATGGGTGGGATTCGGCTTTGCTTGCAGGATGAGTGGTACTGGTGTTTTAAGAAATGATTATTGTTGTTGATTTGGAAACATCTTCATTTCTTGCTTTTTTTTTTGCTTTGCAAGATAAAAAAAAAAAGGTAAAATGAACATTCTGAACTGTTTTTCTTTTCATTTACTGGTTGAGGAAAGATACTTTGGGATGAAGCGCAAGAACAGAAATGTTCCTCAAAGTTGTTTCATTCAGAATGGAGAAAAAATATTTGAAACATGTTTTTATTCCTGTCACTGCTAAATGAGTCATCATGAACTCTTGTCTGAAATGTGCTCAGCCGTCTTCATTCAAATCTTTTTACATAAAGCAAATGGCCCAGGTCACAACTAATTACCCTCTTCGATGGCTTTTCAACTTATATATTAAAGTACTGTGGTATTTTTCTAGTATAGTGTAGTTGTGTAGTAGCATCATGCGGTATCTTTCATGGTGTTGTTGTAGTATACCTTCGCCATCGTAGCAGCACTATGACTGTAGTATTGTGTTACTTTGGTATCGTTGTTGCAGTATTGTCGTGGTGTTGCCGCGGTACTGTCACCGCCACAGCGAGCCTACTGTACAACAATGGTGTGTGCTGGCTGCTGACAACAGGAGAGGCGAGCGGCTGAGCTGATTGAGGCACCGGAGGACGCCTGCACACCCCCCCCCCCCCCCCCCCCATAATGCCGGGGGAACACATCATGTGGCCGTGGCTGTTATCTCCCAGATGGATGCTGGCAGCCCAACCCAGGCCCCCCCCCCCCACCACAGTACACGGAGGTTCCTCCGTCCCTTCCCTCCCCCGCGCCCTCCCTCCCTCCCTCCCCCCCCCCCCCCCCCACCCACGCCCCCCTTTCCTCCCTCGCCTCTTGTTTTTTTTGTTTTTTTTCATGGTCCTCCCCCTGCCACACATGTTGTTTTGCTCGGGTCTTGATTCTGCCTCCCCCCCCCCCCCCCCCCCTCCCTGTCACTCACTGTGTTCTACTTTTCCCCTCCTATCTTCTCTCTCCCATCCGCCCAGAGTTTGGCTTGTTTTTCCACCCTGAAAACAAGCCTTCAGCAAGAAGATTGAAGGACTTCTGGGCTCGTTTCCTTTTGCCTTGAGGTCCTCGTCCCCATCTCTCTGTTTTCATCCCCTCCCCCCACCTCCTGAATCTCCTTACCTTCCTGGCTCCGTAACAACCTCCCTACAAGCACAGCACAACTTATTCCTACTTGTTTCTGCTCTTAGCGCTCTCTTTATATGGCAGGGCACATACATCTGATACGCACAAGCACGCGTACACACATAGACGCACACACACACACACACACACACACCCCAACATCTGATCCGGGGGAGACGATAGCTGGTCCCTGATGCTATTTTCAGAGTGTTTTCTCTCTCATCTGGTTCTGGGAGGGCTGGCAGCCGAGGGACATCAAACAGGAATATCTTCCTGCTCGCACACAAACACAGACTGCGGGATTTTGCCTTTGAATTCCACACAATTATCCCCATTTTCCCATCTGAGAGACGACAACGTTGGACCGAACCCCCCCCCCGATGCACTGTATATATGTATATATTTATGAAAACGTATACATTTTCTCTGCCTGATTGGCAAGGCATGGCTTCATTTCTGAGAGGTAACCTTTAGAAATAAGCAGCAGACGAGAAGCCGGGTGTAGTTACAGGTGCTGCTTACAAAGTGCAGAGAGTTGGCCCTCAAGGTCACCAGCCCGCCTGACTGGCAGACTGACTGACAGACTGGCAGACTGACTGACAGACTGACTGACAGTTCCATTTGGCTTGACATCCAACCATAATCAAAACATTTTGCTGCCCACACTTGCAAAATTGCACATTCCTTTTTATAAACCTCTCAAACTTGAAATAAAATTACACTATGACTAGCCAATGGCTTCTAAGGTTAAGTAACATGTCACTATTAATGTGTTGAATTATTATGACTACCTGCAGAGTTGCTGATGCAAAAAAAAAGGCATGAATCTGTGTTTGATTGAAAGTTGGTCATTCTTAACACACAGGGTTTACAAGTGAACCACAACACAAAGGTCATTGTATAGAATGTCTTGTTTATTGGATGAACTCTTACATTTTGAATAGTACTATATGCTTTGTAGCTAAAGAACTTTCTGATAAGTGGTCCTGAAGCCAAAGATAAGACTAAGTCCTGGAGTATCATCTGTCAACACCTGGAATACAGGGTCACTCTCACCACAGAAATCTTTCACTTTTTGAGTTTTTCTACAACCAGATCTTGAATTCAGAATGAATGTTTTTAAAATTTGATCATTCCTTTAAGGTACTTTTTGGGAAATATTCCGTGGCTGTGTGTCGTAACTTTAAAATGCGTTGTAATTCTTTGGTAAAGTCTGTTTTTCAGTCAAAAATCCACATTCCTCACACGGGTCGTAATAATAATAAAATAATCATATTGCATGATCGGTCTCCTCATAGGACAGGAGATTCCGATATATATGGGCGGATGTTCATTTTCAGTTGGTACTGTTGTTGTCGTTTACAAATCGTTTTTGTGCAGTATTTCCCTGGTGAGTGTCAGACTGCAGTGCAGGAGTTGGGTCTCATTGGCAGTTGACTGGCTTGTACTTGACTCTATACAACCGTGAACCCTACACACAGTAGTAACACTTTTGTGCTCATGTTTTTTTTTTGTGCATTTTTTTTATCTGTTAAATATTTTCGTTTTCTGACAATATTTTCTTCTTCACGAAAAAACAGACGAGGTAAATCTGTAATAACTTTTTGTATACCAACATGCTCACGATGTTTCCAAACTTTTTTTACATTTTTTGTTTCTTTTTTTTGTTTTGTTTTTTTAAACTATTTTTTTAAGCTTTTGGTATCATACATCATACAACATACACCAACACAGAATCCCCCTCTTAGTGTTGAACAGAATGTGCTAGAATGTCTATAATGTGTCCAGAAGCAGATAACAGGGGAGGGGGAGGGGGGTCATATAGGGCATATTAATATAGGGGTTCCTGCATTCATGTAGAAAGACTTCATTCTTAGGCGCAACTACAACAGAAAGGAAAAGTACAAACCGAAAAAATTACAAATACAGCTTCAACTCAGACACAAGTGTAGTTCTGTTTCATGTCGTTACAAATTCTCCATTCCCGACTGTGGACTTTCAAACAAGCACGTTATATTCATACAGTATCATCAATGCCATATATATCAACTCCAAATGAAATACCATAAAATACAATATTCTATTTATTAAATCTGTTTTGTTTGTGGTTTGTCGTGAGGGCTTTGTCCGTTCCTGTAGGATGGTGTGAAAGCCTTCTGAGTCCGTCGGTGGTGAGGGTGGGCATGTGAGGTGGCGTTCACTTACACGTCGAGTTCCCCTTCTCCTGGTGTGTTCTTAACTTTATACATTGTGCAAAAAGTGCTGCAGAAAGCTCTAGAAGGCCACCATGTGACTTGTTATTAATAGAACACACTCATCACCTCAGAGCCATTCAGAATTTCAAGATGAACGTATACTAGAAAGAAGAAAAAAGAAAAAAGTACAAAAAGAAAAGTAAATACAAAATTCATCTATTCCCTTTGGACTGGCGTCGGTGCTCGGTACAGAAAAATAAATAAATGAAATAAAAGAAAGCCAAGGATCTTGGGTAGTGTAGCAGTTAATGAAGCAGACATTCTAGGGGGGCGAAGGGACTTGTTAGTTGCTCTCTAGTTCACCGTTTCAGTGGAAGTAAAACTCACGAAAGAGCGGGCAGAAAAAGTGCTGACGTGTTGACAAACTGTACAGATTATCCATCATCGTTACGCCACCGTGACAGTCAGCCACTTTCATTTCACAGCTAATGAGGAGGAGTGGGGAGATGCATGGCCACGTCCATACACCTCAACGCCACACATGTGTGGGACAGCTGCTCCATAGAATAACCAATCTGGACGCCAAATTGTTGTGTCATTGCGCTACGCGTAATGGATAATGAAGATGTATAGATAAATCGAGGTTAAACGTTAATCCAACGGTCAGCATACATTTTTATTTGTACGTACTGTAAAATGGCTGCTCTGTAAATTGAGTACAGTATTCACTGTGCACATGAGGATTCCTGTCCCGTCAGACCCACTGGTCATCTCTGCCACTCATGTAATCATCAGGGAATGTGTTACCTTTTTTTTTTTTTTTAACATTGTCTGATGTTTGTAAATGATTCACATGTCACAGCTGTTTATAAGGCGTTTCCTCTGGCCCTACTCAGCTCACAATGATGGTGATGACAACATCTGTCTCACCTTAAAGTCCCTCCACTGCATCACCAAGAAACAGACGAGCAGTCCTGTGTGCTCACTTGTTTTATATACATTTAGCAGAATATAATGCACAATCCGGGTAATGTATAATTCATAGAATTTATTTACATATGATTTGCTGTGTGCGTTGATATTTTTAATCTTTAGCTGATGAGGCGAAAACAGAGTGAAAATGTAATAATTATCTCAGCAATGTAGAAAAATAAATTAAAGTGTGTTGTATTTACAAGTGAAGGATAGTGTTTTGTGTAACCAGCACCTATTGCAGTTGTATCACCATATAAATGATAGACTCAGACACATGGGCACTGTTATGAATATAAACAAATAAATGTCCATCTTCTTCCCAGAGGTGGAAATACAGGTTACAAAGTAAGGGTCCTCATTGATGGTCCACCATGTGGATTTAAGCCTAGAATTACAGCTAGCTATGCTTGGTCAAATTTATAATTCTGAGTCTGGCAGAATTGTAAGGGCAATATACATCTTTAATATATATTTTTTACTTTTTTTGTCATAATTTGTATATTTCATAATATATTTTATTATTATCATTAGAAAAATAATATAACATATTATAACAACAAAATAGATTATTTTTAATACATATCTATGAACATATTTGGGATAAACTGGTTACATAAAATGTGAATAGTTTTACATAAATTGTGCACTTACACCACGTACACCTGAAATGTGCTTTTGTGTCAGCTGAGTATTTTGTGCTTTGCAGAATGCTATGATTGTTTATAAGGCCCGGCTTTGCACTTTCACCAACTATCATAAACAACGAATGGGCGGTTCAATCCATGAGTAGAGCCCCTGTTTCTCTTTAAATGAAAAAAAGACCCTTTCACTTCACTTTTAAGTACTACAGAATAAGGAGAAAGGTGACAGACAGACATCTTGTTTGTAGTTTAAAAACAGAAATCACAGACAAATCTGTGAAAGTGCTGAAAAAGCATAGCCATGTCAAAATGTCTTTCAATACTATAGGTTTGTATTGCAGCCATGTTTATCAATCAAACATTGACTAGTAAGCGAGGAGTCACATTATTTTAGAAGCTGCCTTAGCCCCATGAATAGATGAATAAATAAATAAATAAACACATAAATAAATAATGAAATAAGTGGAATAAGGAGATCATCAGGAGAGGTTTTCAAAGGCACCCTATTTAACCACCAAGTGTCATTCCAAGATTTCCATTACCAGCCATTACAAACTCCATTCCTTTTGATGTCACAAATGGAGAGAGTTTAGAATGGCATGTGATGGCTCATCGACGTTGTGGTGAAATAAGGGCTCTTTAAAGTGTTTGGAGGGCACCACTTTTTTTTTGTTGTTGCTACAATTACATAAGCATGGCTACCCCTTCATCACAGATTTGCCATAAACACATTGAAGTGTGATTGATGTTGTCATAT
>JAXIVH010000018.1:4979572-4989572 GCA_036785325.1 Urophycis tenuis | reverse complement strand
GGAAGTGGTCGGGCAGGACCACTTGTTTGTCCCGGAGATAGTCCAGCACATAGCGGAATAGAAATCCATCTCTGTCGATGAAATAGCGGCCCTTGGGGTCTCGGGCCAAATCGTTCGCCGCATCTTTTTTGGAGGAGAATATCTTCCCCAGTAAGGAACTGGGGGTGCTGACGAGAGTCGAGTGACGCGTGTAATACACCTGGCCCCCCACGTTCAGCTCAACCACATCTGGGAAGCTGTTCTGAACGGAGCCCGGTTCTTTAGGGTTAGTCCTGCAGTTCCCACTCAACGCCATTGTCTCCGTCATTTAAAAAGCGAAACCGGTATAGGCCCTACCTACCCGATTCGATCCAAATAAGTACAAAAGAGAAACAAACAAACAAAAAAACAAAAAAAATCCCCGTCACGCTAAACAGTGTTTAAAAGTTGGCCCGTGGGCTGGCCGTGCGCGGTGCCGGTCGTGTGGGCCTGGCGGGTAACGCGGAGCACGCTGGTCGGACTGGATCTGCTCGACGCGCGCTCATCCCCTCCCACGGTGCTGTCAGCCGTCGACACTGGGAGAGGGGCTTTGAGTTGACGCACCCCCCCTCGAAAAAAAAAGCAGTCTTTCGTTAGCTAGTTAGAGAAAACAAGATGGAAATCACGGTTACGAGAGAGGTAAAAAAAGAAGAAGAAGAAGAAGAAGAAGAAAGGTTAGCTCCTTCCCAGCCCTGCGCAGGGAGCGCGTCCTGCTCAGCGCGCCCCGGTCAGAGGGGAGCCAGCAGCGCTCGCTAGTCCTCGTCGTCCACGCAACTTGTCGTGTGGGGTTTTCACACAAAAAGTCACCAAATAAACGTTAGGTCCCATCGACGCCAGCAGGCCGGCTAACAACCACAACGAGCAAACGAGCCAAAACTGACAAAAACTGAACCAAACGAACCAAAAAACTGACAGTCAAAATCTACAAAAGGACCCCCCGCGGAGACACAGCGGGCTGCAACTACAGGGAGGTGGATTCAGCATTCACTCACTTTCCTTCATATCTTCAACTTCTTCTCCCCAACGACGTCGACGTTCACCGCGGGAGGATACGAAGCAAGAGAACGTAATGTTTCCCCCCTCCAAGGTTGGAGAAACTTCAACAGAGATTGCGCACCCGACCATCGAGAGTCCGGTTACAGTCTGTAGCCCCGTAGTAGTCTTTGTGCCACTCCGAATCCTACATCACTTGTTTAAGACTGAGACCACCGTAAATCTTCACGGTTCCCCCTCGGCGTCCCTCGGAGCCCTCGATTGAGTGTGTCGATCCGGAAGCCGGAGATTAGTCGTCTGCAGCCGACACACTTCTCCTCTGTCTGTATAGCGCCCTAAACGGTCCCTTGCGCTTCCCTCCCGTGCAGGGTGGTGCCACCGCTGCTGCTGCTGCTGCTGCTGCTGCCGTCTCCTCCTCCTCCTCCTCCGACACGGAACAACACAATGAGGGAACGGATGGAGGGAGTGAGCCGCAACTATACGGGCTGCGTGCTCGATTGGGGGGGAATTGAAAGAATATATAGGTCTACCGCCCCGGGGGTCAGGAGTAGCTGCAGTCGATTAGTCACTGAAGGTTATCATTGTATCCCCGGTAATGAGATGCCATGGCGCAAACTTGCGGCATGGGTAGAACATGTGAACCAATCATATTTTGTGCATGTTTGCTGATTGACTGTGTGTGACCTATAGGATGGGGGCTGCGGGGACAACGTGTATGGATTCACAGAGGACGCCGAAGTGTTTCGAGTAATGGACACGCGTTCTAATATGCTTAGTGTTTAATGATCAGGACTTCTTTACTTTTCTTCAACGGACGATTTGTGCCATCACATTTCAACGCAGCCGGGTCGTTTTGTTGTTAGCGACTCAGAAATGTGGCTTAGCTTCATCGACCAAATGAAGTAACCACCCCCGTTTGACACCTCACATGTGGCCACTGTCGATCATTCTAACATCCAGTTCAAATATCTAGACGTCACCTCAGCATTTGAAGTAAGTTCGTTGGTGGCTGCGCCAGTCGGGATGGGGTTTGCGAGTGAGCAACAGCGACCCACTCTGGATGTAATTGTAACCTCTATTCAGTACCGAGGACAGCGACTCAAGAGACAACGCGCGTGTCTACCGCGCGCGTGTGTGTCTGTGTGTGTGTGTGTCTGTGTTTGCGTGCGTATGCGCAGGTGCGTGCGTGAGTGCATGTGTGTGTTTCCATGTTCATGTCTCAACCAAACAGAGGAAAAGGTCATCCTTTGACCTTGTAATTGTATTCACAGCATGCATACACACAGGGAGGCAACGGGCAGTAGATTTTTTTTTTTGTTCGCTGACTACAACACATGAGCTATTACAAACACACCACTTTAACAACCTTAAGAATCTACTCTCATTATTATTTGAACAATGTTGAGAAGACGAAGAGGACCGTTCGGTTGTTGTTGGTCATTCTCAGTATTTTTTATATATTGGAACGAAATGTGTTCTCTGCATTACCATCCATCCTATGGTACATACTGTAGGAGCAGTGGGCTGCTATGTTCAGCTCACCTCAGTTCACCTGGGGAGCAAGTTTGGGGTTCAGTGTCTTGCTCAAGGACACTTCGACATGCGGACAGTTGGAGGGGGGGATTGAACCGCCAACCCTTACGGTTAGTGGACGACCCGCTCTGTCCACCCGCTCTACCCACTGAGCTACTGCCACCCCGTTGCTTGGATTAAGTATGAAAATGTGTTTGTGTAACCACCTTTTTGTATGTATATACAGGTATATCTATCTATCTATCTATCTATCTCTCTCTCTCTCTCTCTCTCTCTCTCTCTCTCTCTATATATATATATATATATATATATATATATATATATATATATATATATATATATATATATTTGGGATACGGTTCTCATATGAAAATGTGATGAACTGAAGGCTGATCTGTGATGAGAATAGAATAAAAACAATAAAATGTGAGGTGCAGGTGCAACACTATTAGCAGCCTTATCTCTGGTTTGAAATGTATTGCCACTGGCTAGTTGCTTAGCCAGGCAGACAGAAGAAACGGAAACATACATGTAGTTCTTTAGCTAGCATGACGTGTTACCTTTGCATACTTTCACCCCTCGTTATATATAAATATATGTACAGTATATACACACAAAAAACATAAAAGTGCACTTTAAATTTAAATTTCCCAAAAGTGTATTTACTTTTTCAAATTATATCTTAATTTTAGATTGCTCCGCTTTAAGTGGTATTTACATACACTTTAAGCAGTATTTCAGTGTGCTTTAGAAAGTGTACTGGTGCAGGCCGTAGCTTGCACACATTAGTGGGACTTATCGAGCTGTACTTAATTGTACCTCAATAAAATGGCACGTGGAACTCTGGGAGCCGCAGCAGATGAGAAGAGCGACGTCGATTGAGAGTTCAACACAGAACAGCTCAAAGTTAACGGGCCCCTGTGTTCCCAGCAGGTGTGAGCGTGATGAGCCATTCCATTCCCTTTGAGAAGGTGCCCTAACCTGTGACATATAGTGACATCACAAGCTGGAGTGTCCACCCATCTACTGGCTCCTTTGGCCAACTTGGCAGGAATACACTTTGTGAGTAGGACGGCAAAGACCCAAGGATTTGTGCACATGGGGGCATCAGTATATTGTGCAGCCTCACTTTATGCTTCGCCTCAATGAAGGACTCCCCCCTCAGAGGCTGTATCATTGCTTTTTGTGATCAGAGGAATACTGCGCCAAAGTGCAGTAAGAGTGCTCACAATAATATTTTCTGTGCACAAATGTGTTGGTTGTGCGAGCGCGCGGAGCCATTTTTGCTCACGATTTTTGGAAGCGACACGCGGCCATGATATTCAGTTAATGGGTGATGAGTTAATGGTCTGTTCTGATGGCAATTTTTATGGGCCAGGTTTTTTTGTTCAGCCACGGGCTTCATCAATTCCACTGTGATACAGAGAAGGGTGTTGACATTGCAGGATAGTGAGTAAGCACCTTATGAGAAAGATAAAATGTTTTATTTTCATAGTGTTAAATACTATTTCTTTATAGTTTACAGGTTTAAAATATATTATTTTATCAAAATGTGTATATATAGTACATATGCCACTGTAAACTGTGCTGTGAACTAGTTATTTATATTGCAGGTACTGTTATTGTGTATTCATCTCATATTGAATAGAATGATACTATTTAGACAATGTTTAAGTCCCATGATTCCTGTATTCTCCGATGTGGTTAAAGATGCAGCAGCAGAGTGGAATGCACCAGCTCATGCATAAGGAATCCAACAGAGAAGGCTGCAATTTAATGCATTAAAATGTAACAGCTGTTTTACTACTACTATTTCTTCATGAATCAGTGTTTACAACTTAATACAGTTTACATTTACTCGAAGTCACAATAACATATAAATATATGGTGTAATAGAGTACAGTACTTATTGTAGAGGATTCAACTTAAAGTTAATGTCAGTATATACCTTAAATAATGATAGAACTGCACGTTAAATGCACTTAATAAATGCAGCACTATACCTGCATTTATTGACATAGCATGAATTGTCATCATGAACTGCAAGGTATATATACTTCTAGATTACTTCAAGAAAACTAATATGACTATTATATCTTTGATGTCTATTTTGAAGACACTTGTAACATGAAGTGCACTTAAAGTTTAAAATCAAACTTCAATCAAACTGCAAAACCTTAAAAGTTTGTTTCAAATTATTTGGTGACATAATCAACCTGTACTTTGGGTGTGTAATCACAAAGATAACATTACATTTTAAGTTTGTTTCAAGTGCATTAAAAACAATAATGAAAGAAATACACCAAGATATCTGTAAATTGACATTTGCCTGTCTTACCAAAATCCAATGAGTTGTTTAATTCCAAATTCATCTTTGTAAAGTAATTAAAAGTGTATTCTCCAGATGCTAACAGGAGCTAGGCTACTGTAACTTTGCAAGTCAATGGAAGCAGCTGAGAGAAGGCAAATGGGCCAAACCTATTCAGTAAACATAACACGCATTGTAAGAAAAATAATGTTGTGAAAAAATGTATTGGCCCAGCATCATGGGGTTTCCTTTTCCGTCAACTTTGAAGCACAAGGTTAGCATGAACTCAATCAATGCTTTAAAACACACTAGAGCCTGCGGCAACAGAGGATGAGTAAGAGACAAAGAACAAATGAACCCAAGAAAGTGACTTATTGATACTGAAAGAGAGAGGGAGAGGGTTAGAGAGAAGGACAGTTCATAGTTCAAGTTCAAAGAACTTTATTGTCATTATAAATTAAGAGAGAGAGGTAGAGAGAGAGAGAGAGAGAGAGAGAGAGAGAGAGAGAGAGAGAGAGAGAGAGAGAGAGAGAGAGAGAGAGAGAGAGAGACAGAGAGAGAGAGACAGAGATTGAAAGAGAGTCGGTAACAGACTTTGAAAGGAGCCTGGTTGCCCGGGCCCAGAGCAGCCAGACAGAAGTAGGTCACAGTGTATCCTCGTCATCATAAATATTTGTGGTGTACAACACCAGTGTGTGTGTGTGTGTCCCCAGTGTGCTTCTGTTCCAGGACCAGAAGAGTGACCAAGTGGCCGGAGTCACGCTGCTGGGGTCGGAGCAACTCAGCCTCCTTGGGCTGGCGTCGTCCCCTGGAGAGAGAGCAGGGCTTTTAGCTGCGTGTTTACAGCACCTTGTTCACAGCACCTTACCAAACACACCTTACCGGAGGGTTCTGTGTACGTGGAATGTGTTCAAATTATTGAACAGAACTGATTTGATACAGAGATGAAACACATGGCATAACATGAGAGACAAACAATCACTGTGGGGGGAAAAAAATGTTCAATTCAATGGATTCTACTGAATGCTTTTGTTCATGTTCAGTGTTCATGAGCACACGAGCACACTCAGTGGACATCAGGGTCAGGGCAGAATGACATCGATACTGTCCACACTACAATGTGCAGGATCACTTCCACCGTTTTTAGTTTCAACACGGCACAACTTCATCTGGGGGTTGCTCAAACTCAATGAACGTCTCTTGTGTTTGCCTGTTACCTTTCCCTTTCATTTTATGCTATTTCATTCTATTATGTATTGAATTGTATGATATGATGTATGATACCTAATGCTAACTTGTCTCATTTTCAATGATGAGCATAAGTATAGGAATTAATTATGACATGTTATGCATTAGTACCCTTCTTTAAATTCAAAAGCGTAGGTTCATTTAACACTGACGGGTACTGAAATGAATTTGAAATCAAATGTAACTGCAATGTCTTTTTCATGAAGTAAAGACGACAACGAGGATGAAAGGACGAGGAACCGGGAGTAAAATGAAATCCGTTTTTTGATTAGTTGTGAATTTTCACATTTATTGAGGCCCGGCAGTTAAAACCTTTTTTTTTTCCGGTCGATACCAAACATTAAATCACGAAAAAGAACCCTGGAGCAGAAACCAAACGCACCCAAAATAGAATCAGAAGAAGAAAAAAAAAACGTGGTTGTTTTTTTTTTATTTGCCAAGAGATTTCAATTTATCACCTGAGTGCATGGCGCGGAGTCAAAGCACAAACGTTTTTTTTCTTCCGCAAACTGCATGAAAGGTGTTTATAGGCCAGCCCCAGATGGTCCAAATAAACTCAAGCGGCAAGCGTTCCATATTCGGGTGGCGCCAGACTGAGTGACGGCAGGCCTTAAAGATAGATCAGCAAATACACAGAGCACAGCAGGGGGGCTTATCATCCAGGTCCTCAGCCCACTGAATTCAATCTGCCTGCACAGGAAATAAAGGCACAGGCTTGTGCAAATAATCCTTGTTGATTTACCCCAAGTTAGATCCAGATCCACCCAAAATAGCACACGTAGTAGTAGTAGTTTGATTCACTTCTCTACAAAAGTTCAATTCAAATATAAACTATAAGGAGCGGGCCCCATGGTAAAGCAGAGGCAGAATAAAACACACATGTAAGTCGATGAAGTCTAAATATACCAGACACAAACTACACACCAAGCGGCGAACCGTCACACTCATTCACTCTCTGGCTCTTCACTTTCATTGCTGACTCTCTCGCTCTTCTCTGCTGCCTCCCTTAACTCTCGTTGTCACCATCTGCCCATCTATCTTAACCGTTTCCTTCTCTCCTTTCCTTCGCAGGCCCTCTTCTTTCAAATGCCGCGTGATAACGAAGGACCTAGCTCGCCGCCTGGAGTCACATGGCATTACCAAAGGGAGGTGTGGGAGGCGGTGGTGGTGGTGGTGGTGGTGGTGGTGGTGGTGGTGGTGGTGGAGGAGGTGGTGGTGGTGGTGGTGGTGGTGGTGGTGGTGGTGGTGGTGGCGGCGGAGGGGCAGCGAGGCCTGCTTACTTGTGTGTGGCTAATGTCGGAGAGAGACAGCGCAGATGGCCGCGGAGCTCCTTATTGTGCACTTAATGGTGCTGCTGACAGGGGTGGCGGTGGTACGGGGGGGGGGGCTGGGGTGGGTGGGTGGGGGGGGTGATCCAGGTGGGGGATGTGGAGGAGAGCGAGTCACAAATTCTTTAGGGGGGGGGGGGATTAATAATTTAGGAGAACTGGGCCTGCTGGTGAGCCCTGAGGCGTGGTGTGTGTGTGTGTGTGTGTGTGTGTGTGTGCGTGCGTGTGTGTGTGCGTGCGTGCGTGTGTGCGTGCGTGCGTGTGTGCGTGTGTGTGTGTGTGTGTGTGCGTGTGTGTGTGCGTGTGTGTATGTGTGTGTGTGTGCGTGTGTGCGTGTGCGCGCCCCTGTGTGGTGTTTGCCCAAGAACATGTTTACTGCACTGTGCAGCGTGGAACGTCATTGATAAGGCGAATAGTGCAATTAACAACAGTGAGATGGTCGTGATTGCTGGCTTGGGTTCTCCATCGAGCCATGTCCCAAAACGCCTGCTATCTATGCACCATCATCACAGCAGCCATCCTGTTGTGGTCCATGATCAGGGGCCATCGTTGCAGATTCATCCCCATGGAAACCAATGAAAGCCGCTAAAACAACAAGGTTGGTAGGGTTCATTTCAATTGGATGAACTTTAAAAAAAAAAAAGAGATGCTTTAATGTCTACGAGATAGATTTGCTCATGTGATATTTCTTCAGCCCAACGAAGCAGACACACACTGATCAATATGCCATTACTCTTTCTTCTTCGTCTGTGCTCATGTTGTCGTAGATGCCTGCAGTTGAGCTCACTTCTCATGTATAACAATAGCATAACAATATGGTGTCTTTCAGATATTGATCTACAAATGATATGATGGGAACTAAAAAGAAAGCAGTCTGAAGGCAGCAGCCCTTTTGAGATTCGGCACCAACTTCCGCTGCCCTAGTTTGGTTATCACCAACACATGTTATTTTTAGCCGATAGACACAAAACAAAAAAAGGCTTTTTAGCACTTGGATGGATGTGTGAAGAGTCACAATTTTATTTTAGTGGTAAACATTCAGGCGGCAGCAATATTTATAGCCGTCAACCTATTTATCAGATGGTGGCATGTATGTGAATGTAGAAAACCCTCAAATAGAATTAACTCTTCCAGCTTTAACGTTGGAAACAGACACCATTGAGAAGGCCGCTTCAATTGGTATGCCTCCGTTAATTACAGCGCCACTCTACAGAGATATTACACTGAATGCAATCCCTAGCAGTCTGCTGGCCAATGCACACTCCCAGTGCTCCCCTCTGTACAGGCCTAGGCATAGCACTGGGCTCAGCTGCGGTCCCAGTCTCTCTCTCTGGGGACAAGCCTACTTAACAGCGAGCCTGCTGCATACAATATAGGCTCCCTGGCAGCCAGAACAGCACGCGGTGCAGAGGGAAAAGACAAGCCATTCTGAGGAGTTGGAATAAACCCGGGCTAAAAGGAGCAGAGCTGTCAAGTCGATGGTGCTTTGTTAAGGTGTGTTTGTGTGTTTGTGTGTGTGTGTGTGTGTGTGAGTGCGTGTGCGCTCACCGGCGCATGTGTGTGCGCGTGAGTGCATGCGTGTGCGCGTGTGTGTTTGAGTCAAGTCACCTAACACAGCCCTAGAAGGTTGCCTCCTGAGCAACAGTCAGTGTGCAGTAAAGTAACAGTGCTGCATTCTGACGACTGGCCAGTTGTCAGGTAGCAGCAGTGAGTCAGGAGTGTCTGTCATCACACAGTGTGCCTCATTGGTGCAGACAACGCGGCTCGCTAGCGGAAGGGTCAAAATCTGTGTTAATGCCAACGTTGCTATATTTATCAGTGGGGTTAAGGCTAACTTTACTGTTTATGGGTGGGGCCAGGCGTTAAAATAACTCTTCTTTGGTTATTGAGACAACTACAGTGTTTTAAGCAAACTACTGGTGGTGCCGCCTAGGCAGTTGATTCTGATTGGTTGGAGTAGGAACATGGTATGCATCACATCAACTTTGAGTCTTGCAGCCATTTGCAAAGTAACATTTTGTTCATTGTGATTTGCGGAGGTGACGTCGTGTTCTAGCCCTGAAAAGGTTCCTGGCAGACACAACGACAGTGGCTGGGAGATCTGCAAAGTATTGATGCAAATTGGTTCAGGGCTGTTGTGGAGACCGTGCATCATTTAACATTTAAGCGTGCGTGTTTGTGTGTGCACGTGTGTGCGTGCACGTGCGTGTGTGCCAAGTGTGTTAATGGTGCGCTCATTTGACAACACACAGCGAGCAAACATTGATGAGACAAGGACCAGATTGAGTTTGAAGGTCCTTAGACGACGTAGATGTTAACAAAGTCAACATTTGCGTGGCATTGTTTTGGATTGTGTGGTTGTGGATGTGGTGTTGGCATCAGCATGGAGAAAAATGGTTGTCGTCATTCTGTGTAAAGTCAAAAAATGAAACTTGTGGAACCTGCTGTAAGGCAAAATTAAAAAAAATAATGAGGTGGCCAAGGAAGAGGACTGTGGCAGGAACATTAATTTCCCCGGTGACGTCAACCTTTGAAGATTTGTGCTTCTAAATGTCAAAACTGTAATATGCTA
>JAXIVH010000018.1:4934572-4974572 GCA_036785325.1 Urophycis tenuis | reverse complement strand
GTATAAAATGTGTTATACAAATAAAGTTTGATTTGAGATTAATTGATTTTGTTTGATTGTATTAGATCATTTAAAACCCATGTATACAATTGCCACCAACAACCACACACATATACTGTATATGAAACTATCAAAGGTAAAACAAAAACTCATATCCCTATTTGCCATTGGTGGTCAACAGCATAAGGGAGGAGAACGAAGGAGAAGACCACAAATAACACAAAAGTTTTCGTTCTTTAGTTTCAGTGAGTGTTTTTTTTTTAAAGATTACTTGAATCTATTTTTGTATGGCTTTAAAGGATGTAACAAATGTACTAAACTAAATCAGAAAATGAGCACTACATGTCATCAGAGAGCAGGGATACGGTAAGTCAAAGTACTGACTTAACAATGCTGCGGCCAGTGTGTTCTGTTCCGGGTGGGAACGTTTGTTTTTGTTTTGGCCCGTTATGATTCACTATTCTCTGAGTACCCCTGGTTGCCAGATAGGAAAGAAATTGGCACATAAACACAGCATGACGCAGTCCAGCAAGCAAGCTCCAAACTGGATTGCACTAGATTATACCCGACCTAAAAAGCCTGGTCCTCTTTTGAAAAACGTCCATGACCAGAGCTCTGCTTAAACAAGGGGAAATCCTGGAATTGCATTTGAAAGATTGAGACAGCATAGAGCCCAGACAGATTCTAAGACAGATGCCACATAAGCTGGTCTATCATTTGAAATCAATTCAAAAATTGCAAACGTATACATTAGCTGACCAACTTCCAGCGTAGAACTTGTCACCGCTTGTCATTTCAAAATATAATAATTTGCAGTCGTCTCAAAATATAATGTGGCACTCTGCTCGTCTTGCCCTCGTGTTAGTTCAGTGTCCTCAACTTGGCAACTCTTGTGAGCTTCGAGTCTGGAGGGATGGCTGAAGACAACTCTGTACAATGTTTCTATGGGCCAACTCATTTTAAACACTATATGTCAATGTAACACATGGGGTAAGTCCTCTCCCCTGTAAGTTATCTAGACTAGAGCAGTGTTTCCCAACCTGGGGGGCCAAAGAGAGCTCAGGGGGGGCGCGAGACCTCTCTTGGTTAGAGGTATTTTGACGGCCGAGTGGTGTAATATATGGCTGTCACTCATATTACACCTGACATTCCAGCCCTGGCTGTGGGTATGCAAGCCCAAGGTTCACATTAATGTAGGCTAGGTCTGTTAATGCACTGTAAATAATTGCATTTATTAAATAAAGGCACAAAAAATAGAAATGTATGATTTTCCTTTTAAAGCTTCTGGGGGGGGGGGGGGGGGGGCCTGGAGAAAAAAGGTTGGGAACCACTGAGGACCTGTTCCAAACAACATCAAAATGTCTCCTTTCCGTACCACTTTTAAATCTAATTGGCACAAAATGTGTGGCACTACCTTGAGTGGAGTATGCATGTGCAACTCGGACACATTTGAAATACCACCGAGACAGCTTGGCACTTCACCAATACACAATCCTATGAAGGAGGCACAACCAAAGTATCCAACCAAAGAAATCCCACCCCTCCCTTCAGGCATCCCTCTAAAGCCCACTTCCCCAAAGCACATAACTAGCGCTCTAGCTTTAGCAATAGGTCTGCCTAGCCTTAGGGAAGACTCTCATGGGCAATGAGTTCACAAAAAATGTCTGAGCAATAGACGGGTAAGCAGGTTGACAGGTAGGCCATCCAAACATCTTATTATGGCCTCATGAAATTACAGATTACAGAGCTACAGCCAGATTTGGAGATTGGAGATTCTGGCTATTTGGTCCTTAGGTAAGACAAGGGCTTTATGATCTATAGGCCTACTCTCTTCAGATGGGTGATTATCCAGAAGACAACCTAGATCATTTGACAGAAGATTTCTCCTTAATCTCTGTCTCCTACCTTAAGACAAAAAATTGAGAAAAACTGTCAGATACTACTGCCTGTGTGCTATACCATCCCTGTCCTGCAGATTTTTTTATTGTGTTATATTCTCATTGTCCACTTAGTGCATGCCCTTATTATCATAGGATGCTATGAACAGGTGTAGCGGGTACCTATAAGCTACACCGACAGGGGGACGTTCCTTTTTGTGAACCATCAAAGACAATACTTTCGAATGAAAGTCACTTTGTGCTTGGACTCATTTATAAACTCATCAGTCTCAATGCAAATTTTCCAAGCATGCACCTGTTAAATGATATCCCCAACAAGCACAATTGCCAATTGTTTATCTTGAGGAGAGGAAGAGAAGGACAGCAGGAGGACGTTATGTGATGAATGGGGGGTTGTTAATAATAATCAAACCATTTTGTAAGACATCACCAATGTAAAGGATAGACATGTTCCGATCCACTCCCTACCCTGGCATTAAATACCAGGATTAAGGCAAGGACTATATAAAAAGAGCCAATTATAACAGCATGGAGCAAGAAATTGACCTGATTTCAATTACCCTCCCTGGCACCTTTCAATTTCAATACATGAAGCGGATAAAGCAGAGCGATGTGTGCTTCAAGTTTAGAAAATAATTAAAAATGGAGAGGATGGTGAGGGGTTCCATTCATTTTGGTTGAAATTTGCTATGGTGGTTTTGAATTGGCGGGGTGAATTACCATTTGATGTATGAAATTGATTCTGCACATATCCTCACGCAAAGAAATGATAGAAATGATGATGTGGGAAACTGATTAACTGTTACTTTTTTTTTTACACCAGACCAGTCTTCCCAGTGTCAAAGACCCCCTGCACTCAATAAACAAGTTAGCTCAACCCAAGCTGAAAACGGTGCATTACTTCAACATATAGACTTGCCTGCCCAACATTGTTTGTGAAAGTGACTAGCTCTATCAACAATTAACTCAATCGTTTTAAAGCTTTCAAATCATTAAATTAAATGTTATTGTAGCAACAGTGCACACACCCAATTGAAAGGATTGGGAAAGGTCATTGTTTAATGTAATTTATGTTATGCAGTATGCACTATTTACATATATTTACATATATATTATTCATGTGTAAGTGAGGTGCTGACACACTGAATATGTCATTGTCAATCGATCAATTGAACCTTAACACCTAATAACCTTATAATGTAACATAATAATGCTACAGTTGAGTTGTCTATAGGTTGGGCTATATATCACATAACATAATAACCGGGATAGCTACAAAACGATTAGAATCAGAATCAGAATCAGAATTCTTTTATTTGTCATTGTCCCTAAGGTACAACGAAATTAAAAAGGCAATCACCATTTCAGTGCAGTAAGAAAAAATACAAAATACAAAATAAAAATAAAAATAAAAAAAAATAATAAAAATAAAAATAAATAGAAAAAATAAACAATATAAACATATATACAAGAGGTGAGTGCACAAACTGGAGGAATTTAACGGAATAAATATGTTGAAATAAATACAGATTAAATTAACAGATTAAATTGACAGATATTGCACTTGTTATAGAGGTATGGAGGTACAGTATGTATAGGTATTAGTGTAAGTTGCAGTTCAGTATTTTTACAGCTTTGGGGAAAAAGCTGTTCTGTATTCTGCTGGTTCTGCCCTTGATAGACCTGTAGCGTCTCTCCGAGGGCAGCAGGTCAAACAGGGCAGAGGCAGGGTGGGAGCTGTCTTTGGTGATGGTTTGTGCTCTGCTTAGGCAGCGGGAGGTGTAGATGTCCATCAGGGAGGGGAGAGGGCAGCCAATGATTCTCTGTGCTGCCTTAACTACTCTGTGCAGCCTCTCCCTGTCTGCAGCTGTGCAGCTGCCATACCAGACAGTGATGCAGTATGTCAGCAGGCACTCGATGGATGAACGGTAGAAGGTCCGAAGCAGGTTGGAGTTGAGGTTATACTTCCTGAGGACTCTCAGGAAGTGTAGCCGCTGCTGAGCCTTCTTTATGATTGTGGTGATGTACTCTGACCAGGAGATGTTGGCAGAGATGAGGACGCCGAGAAACCTGGAGGTGTTGACCCTCTCCACGAGCTTGCCGTTGATGTGAAGGGGGGCTGGTTCAGTGCTGTGCTTCCTGAAGTCAATAATGATCTCGCTGGTTTTCTTTGTGTTCAGGGCGAGGTTGTTCTCTGAACACCAGGCAGCCAGCTTCAGGACCTCCTCCCCCTGATTATTTTTAATTGTTTGAAATACTAGGCTATATACTATGTACTATTATACTTCTTTCATAATTCATTCTATAAAATTGTGTTGTGACTTCTACAAGTGATGTGATTAGCATTGCAGTACCGCTTGTCGTCAAAGGGGGGCACCGTTTATGATTGTATTTTTTCTTTCTTTGACCCTGACGGGCACCCTTAAGCAACGTAGAAGCAGAACTACCCTGACACGTAGTTACCAAGTTGGCAGGAATCTGAGATTTGTCAAACGAAACAGGTAACCAAACCACTGCTGCTAATTTTGCTAGACTTTACATGATATAAACACAATTCAGCTTGATTATTGCAGGCCGGTATAGCAAGTCGTCAATAAGATAATAGCCACCGGTATGGCATAAAGCATTAGCTAACTGCTATTAGCGTTGAAGGTAACGTTAGCTTTAGAGGGATGGGAGTAGGGTAAATACATTTGGACAATATTGGCGTTTCATTGTTGATCATGCTTTAACGTTATAGTCGTCTGTAACCACTGACAGTTGAGTTGCTTTCATTCAACTCTATTTGGAGATGCTCTTGCTTCAGGTAGACTAGTGGTACCATATTTTCACCCATATAATTAAACATAATAAAACATTGTTTAATGCGAAGGATATTTTACTGTACATTTTGTATATCCCAAAACTCCTGCAATATGTCTAACCTTCTTATGCGGTTCTTATTACTGGGCTTGGTCTGTTATTCAGAAGTGTACTACAACCCGTTTAAACCAAGTAACGCGCCGGTTAAAGTAAAGTACAGTGCGGATCGTGTGCATGTATTAAAATAGCTCAATCCTTTTGTAGAAGCCTAATACCTTCCTGTTTTTGACGTCATCACTATGACCCAGCAGTCCGATTGGGACTGTTTACCGTCTCAATTTACTTAGATGAACGGTGTAACTGAAGTAGAGCCTATTTACCTTTGGTTGCTTTCAATCACATTCATTGTACTATGGCCAACTGTAATAAAATGCTTTTAAAGTAATGATAAGAATTGCCTCACAGTGATGAGAATTGGTAGCAGTAAGACAGAGTCCCTGAAAATGCCTGCCTGGCTTGATTGCAACAGGAAGCCTTCTCTTTTGGCTTTATTAAGTAATAACAGGTTCTATTTAGTCTGTTTTTAGTATGGGATCCTCGTTTCCTCACAATAAACCAAAGGTTTTTTTTCTGAATGGCAGAGGGAGACATGGCAGGGTTTGACAACTTCAACACAGACTTCTACCAGTCCAGCTACAGCGTGGACGACCAGAGCCATGGTTCCTATGGATACACTGACGCAGAGGGCCAAGCCAAGAAGTATGTTTCTGTCCATCGTCCTTCCATCGCTTCCGTTGTCTTCGTCCACATACACTCACAAACATATGCTGATCATAGTTTCAGGAAGAACAACATTTGGTTTCTCTACTCTGTTTTGCTTCCTGTGTGTGTGTGTGTGTGTGTGTGTGTGTGTGTGTGTGTGTGTGTGTGTGTGTGTGTGTGTGTGTGTGTGTGTGTGTGTGTGTGTGGCAGTAGCTCACTGGGTAGAGCGGGTCGTCCACCAACCGTAGGGTCGGCGGTTCGATCCCCTTTATCCCCCCTCCTCTTCCAACTGTCCACATGTCAAAACTCACAAATGTACTGATTGTTAGTCGCTTTGGACAAAAGCGTCTGCTGAATGCCCCCTTTTCTTACTGTGTGACTATGTGCTCTCCGCAGCCCGTATGTTCAGTACGACTACTCCCAGGGCGCGGGCTACTCCGCCCCGGGGATGATGCAGCCGCAGCAGCCCTACACCGGGCAGATCTTCCAGCCCACGCCGGCCTTCACGCCCACAGCAGCACAGTCCATGTACGGCAGCAGCTTTGACGACGAGCCGCCCCTGCTGGAAGGTATGGGGCCGCCCAGGAACCCTGTACTCACTCACTCACACACTCACTCACTCACTCGCACAGCCACACTCACTCACTCACTCACTGGCCCATTCACCCCTTCACTCACTCACTCACTCACTCACTCATTCACTTGTTCACTCACTCACCCACACACCCACTCTCACACACACACACACACACACACACACACACACACACACATTCTCGGGCACACACTTTTATTCACTGTTCATGAATCTCAGGTTTCAATCAAATGTAAGTGATAAATGATCAATGATAATAACTTTGTTTGCTTAAAAATAAAAAGGAAAGTACAGAAGCAATTGAGGCAGCGATGATTCCCACCTGAGTCACGTGGTGTGTGTCCCTGTCCCAGAGTTGGGGATCAACTTTGACCACATCTGGCAGAAGACGCTGACGGTGCTCCATCCCATGAAGGCGGCGGACGGCAGCATCATGAATGAGACTGACCTGGCCGGCCCCATGGTGTTCTGCCTGGCCTTCGGCGCCACCCTCCTCCTGGTAAAACCAAGCAAACTCCCTTCTTTCCCCCCGGCTTGCTGCTCCTACGGAGCTCCATTGATGTTGGACACGGTTGCATTGTTGGGAGTTGCAAAATGCAAGCATTGTAAGCTGCAAGAATCACCAACATTTTCTTGTATGGAACCACACATCATTGCCACGGGCGGCAGTAGCTCAGTGGGTAGAGCGGGGTGGACAGAGCGGATCGTCCACTAACCGTAGGGTCGGGGGTTCGATCCCCTTGATCCCCCTCCTCCAATTGTCCAACATGTCGAACCCCACAAATGTACTGATTGTAAGTCGCTTTGGATAAAAGCGTCTGCTAAATGCCCCCTTTACCCTTTTATAACAGAATAGACCACTTACATTCATAATGTAATTGTATATATTTTTCATAAACATGTACAGTATAACCCCATGAAATAGCCTACCTCATACCCCATGTAGTGAACATGAACTCATATTACAGTATTAACGTCCCCCTGTCTGTGCTCTTCTCTCTATGTGTGCTGGACCCTCCCAGACGGGTAAGATCCAGTTTGGCTACGTGTATGGCATCAGTGCCATCGGCTGCCTGGCCATGTACTGCCTCCTCAACCTGATGAGCATGACGGGCGTGTCCTTCGGCTGCGTGGCCAGCGTCCTGGGCTACTGCCTCCTTCCCATGATCCTCCTCTCCAGCTTTGGCGTCCTCTTCTCCCTACAGTGAGTGGTCTGGCACGCAGAGCGTTGATATGGCCAAAATGTCACCCACCCAAAATTATACCCGACGCTTATGTGGAGTATGTGGCTATAGGCCTACATACTTATCTGCAACTCATCTTCATCTGCAATGAAATCAGCTGCCAAAAAATGGTTTGTTGAGTCCACCACAATGGATGCTTTTTCACTTTGGAACAGTTCGTTCTCCCCAGAAATGACAATCCGTTTGAGTCATATTTGACCCTGCTTGGTGGATGTCTAACCATTAGGTGGCAGCAAACACTCAAATGTGATGAAGTTTGGGGCGACTGTTGTATGTATGCTGTATCTGCTATACCGCGCACATACAAGCTGCTACAGTGGCTTGTTGCACTAGACCACAATTGCCACAATCGTTATATTTACTGTCATAAAGTTTAAACACAGTGGGGTGAAACCCACACACAGGCACACAGCGTAGCACCCAAAAAACAAAAAAAGACTAGACGCAAACACTTGTGATGCAGCGCCGCTGTTAACCGGAGCCGCCACCTGAGACCCCTCTCTGCCCTCTCTCCACCCAGGGGCCTGATGGGAATCATCATATCGGCCGCCATCATCGGCTGGTGCAGCCTGTCGGCCTCCAAGATCTTCATCTCGGCGCTGGCCATGGACGGCCAGCAGCTGCTGGTGGCCTACCCCTGTGCCCTGCTCTACGGCGTGTTTGCACTCATCTCCGTCTTTTAAGGACAAGACCCAGGAACTACCTCGTCCGCTCTCCACCCGCGGCCCCGCCCCCCCCTCCCCCGTCTCTCCTCTCTCTGAGAAAACAAACATTCCATCCAACATTCCAGGGGTGTTGGATGCGAAGGGGGAGGAGCTAGCTTTTTAAAGTATATATATATATATATATATATATATATATATATATATATACATATATGTATTTCCACACATATATATGTGTATATATATATATATCTCGTCCCACTCTCCAACATTCATGCACAGCATTCCAGTACGCTCATAGGCTTGAGCGCTTTTTCCCTTACAACACACACACACACACACACACACACATGCACACACAGACGCACACACGCCCACAGCCCCGCTTACCCCATCGCGGAATCCAAAGACGAGGGTGGTCCGGTTTGAGCGGAGAGCAGGGTGTCCACGCCTCTCCCCTGGCCGCCGCCCCCTGTGGAGTGGATACATGGTGTGGGTGTTGCGTACGGTTTACGGAACAGACAAACTTTTAAAGGGTGCGGAGGTTTTACCGGCCTCCACGCTCCCAAGGCCAGGAAGAGGCCCTCACCTCTATGGGACACACCCTCTATCCTTACACACACACATGTGCACACACACACACACACACACACATGTGCACACACACACACACACATGCACCCACACTTCTACACACTGGGGCAGATGGGACATTGCCCCCCTGCCACCGACCCCACCATGACTGAGGAGTTCTATTTCCATGTTGTTTTTTTTTTGTTTTTCTCCCTGAGATTTGCGTGAAGGGGAAACAGGTTTGCACAGACCTGGCACACGGTCCCGACCGGTGGACAAAGTAAAGGAGGTGGTTTAGCGCGGTGAGAGCGGGGGGGGCGGGTGGTCGTGTGTCCTACGTCTCACCTCTGTAGAGTTTACACAGTGCTCCTTTTAAGGTAGCTCCCGCAGGAGGACCCCCCCACGACACGGCCTGCCTCCCGTCACAGGGGCCAGATACCGCCGCGCTTCATGCTAACTCACGGCAGTAGTGTTCAAAAGATTCATAAGTGACATGGTTTGTTTGTTGGCCTATTTTTTTTGTTTCCACCTGGATGTAGTTTTTTTTCCCGCTTTTTACTCGAGGTGGAAAGGAAACGAATGGCCGTGCTGGTGTCCTACCGTAACAAAACACCCTGGACTCACTGAAGTCTTTGCTTTACCGTAACAAACACCATGGATTCACTCAACTCTTTGCTTTCCTTCTGTTTTTTTTTGTTTTTTTTTTGCTTGGCGGACCATTTAAGATTATTCTTACATTAAACTTTGTATAATATTGTAAACAATGTTCGCAGGAGTTCACTTTTTTTTTTTGTACTGAATTTAATTTCTTTATGTAAAAATTTCAGTTCTTTACGCGGCCCGTGTCAACTCCGGCGCTAGCGTTGCTAGGTTGAGATGACTACTCGTGTGCTACTTGTGGTTTGAGGACACCGTTGGGTACTGGAAATGCTATTCTTTGCTGTCAAATGACCCCCTTTTCTCCCACTCCAGTTTTAGACCTTTTTTTTTTTTTGCCACTCCTGGCTGTTTCCTTACCACTCTTCTTTCATTGGCTGCTTCGCCAAACAGAGCCTGGCCACGGCTCTGTTGGGTTGGCCCAGAGCCTGCATGATTGTGATTTCTTTCTAGAGTGCCTGCCATAAATGACTGTACAATCTGTACATATTCACACATTTATTTAATGGGAAATGTGGTTAAAAGAATGATGCAAACGATGTGGATTTGTCTTGTGTGCGCTCCTGCAGCGGTCGTCCAGGTTTCTGTGTGGTATTTGTGTCATGGTACATCTGGTGTCTGTCACACACAAACATTTGTTCAGTGGAAAGGCCCACCGAAGCAGGTTCCTGTGTGGAGCAGCAGGTTAGGATATGTTTAAGGTCAAACCAGAACTCTTGACTCCTGTTGTAGCCTATATCCTATAACAGTAGCCTATAGTCAAAGGTGAAGCTGTAGTTTACTATAGAGCCTGTCGTGACATACTTTAAACATGCATCAATTCACATTACAAAATGTTGTTCATGAAGTTTATCAATAATATCAATTAATTACCAATTAATCTTGGTTTAATCTCTGGCAGTTTTGTGCAGCGAGCTGTCAAGAAGCATGTCAAAAGTACTGCAGGGCTTGTAGGCGTATTCCGCAATGACCACCTCCATTTTGGAAGCATAGGAGTGTTAAAATGGTAGTCATGATGTAAATAGTCATGATTTATTGGTCATTGTTTCAATTTCAATTGTCATCAAACGATTATTTGTCATTATGGGTTAGGGTTAGCGTGTTGTTGGGTTTAAAACTGCCACAGCGTTTCTCATGCGCGACGCGGCAGAACAAAGCTTTCATTAGCCCGGGTTACGGTCCATTCATGTTTAATTAGGACTTAACAGCACTGCAACTCTCTGATACTCCCAAAATGTTGGGAGTATCAGCCACAACATAAATCCCATTGTACAAGTCGCTGACCCCCTAGACCCCGCGGCTCGGCTGGGATACCCCTAGACCCCGCGGCTCGGCTGGGATACCCCCTAGACCCCGCGGCTCGGCTGGGATACCCCCTAGACCCCGCGGCCTGGCTAGGATACCCCTAGACCCCGCGGCTCGGCTGGGATACCCCCTAGACCCCGCGGCTCGGCTTGGATACCCCTAGACCCCGCGGCCTGGCTAGGATACCCCTAGACCCCGCGGCATGGCTAGGATACCCCCTAGACCCTGCGGCTCAGCTGGGATACCCCTAGACCCCGAGGCTTTGTGTGCAGTGTACAAGGAACGGGCCGTCCTCCTAAATCACTGCTTAAAGGAAAGCTTTGTCATTGAGTGAGACTTGTTTGTGCACGATAGCAAACAGACTTTGATCAAGCGAAAGGTAAACAAAGTGTTTATTTCTCTGCCATCATTTACATCATGATGCCATGTGATCTGAGCCTGCCTGTGGCACAATCACAAACTTCTAGAGCAGTGGTTCTCAACTGGTGGGTCGCGGACCCGTTTTCAGTGGGTCGTGGGCCTTTGTCCGGGGGAAAAAAAATGTTAAGAAAAAAATCCTGCTTTTATTTTGAAGAGGATTTTTTATGCAGCGGAGTGCCGTCTATTTTTTTATTTCCTGAATAAGTGACTGAATAGTTTAATAGTACAGTGAAGTGCTATGTTATGTTAAATACATTTGGGAAGTTGAACATTTTCCTTGATTTGGGTCACAGCTTGTCATTAAGGGGTGATGGTGGGTCCTGAAGCCAGACCAGTTGAGAACCACTGCTCTAGAGGATGTACTTTGACTTGGTGCTATTGCCCCAAAGCATTACATTGCAGCACATTTTGGCTCAATTCTGGACCTAGCTGCAAGATTTGTGTCTACATTAGGCCCCAACAGACACACTCAAACTGATTTGAAAATAGGCTCCAGGTCCAAAACTCCCAGAGTTTTCCTTTAAGGTGCCACTAAACTACTTTTTTGTTTGTAGTGACACCAAGAGGCCACTAGGTGATAGCCTTCCCCTGAGACGTCACACCTCCGGTTAACCTGGAAATCCTGCTTCTCGAAACCGGGCCTACAGCAGTCAGTTGTTTCTTATGCAAGTGCTTGTTTGTTGACCGCGTTATGTTGGTAGCCTACAGCACTACAACACTGCTTTTTTTTGGACAAACTTCATGCATGGTTCTGCTGAAACAGTTTAGCCTCAATATAGTTCAGGATGGATAGGGGCGGGAGGGGGGAGGTCAATGATTTGACCTCATTCCAATCCCTGGTTTTAGCTTGACAGTGAAATCGTGGCAAAAATGCTTCAATACATGTGACATGTTTGTAGTTTTGACCTTTTGTAAAAAAATAAAAAAAATAGCTGTGCGTGAGATAAATTCAATTTCATATCAATAGGAGGGTCAACTAAGGAACGGTGTTAGTTTTTAGCTATTTCAGTATTCTACATGAACTCTTAACTTCAACTTGTGTGTCAGGTTTCTATGTCAACACATTCCCCTTGGATGAAAGTGTCGAGGCTTATGGTTTAAAAATAAACATATACAACTTAAAAATAGACAACTTTTTTTTTACTCCAAGAGATCCTCAGTGAGGAAATGATTATGAAAAGAAGCATGTTTTTTTTTTCTTCCCCCACCTCTGTGGGGTTTGTGTTTGCCAAGCCCGCAGCCAACTCTCACACAGGACGCTCCCTTGAAATAATCTGGAAAACCACTTAGCAGCTTCTTATTCCAAGATGGACACCAGTGCTTCTCTATTCCAAGTCCACGTCAAGGGTGCATTTAGAGCAAACGTAACAGGTTCATTCTCTGTCTGCATTGCTGTTATATAATCATGTTTTCTCAGTCAATCCAGGAAACAGCTTAGTACAGTGCAACCTGTTATTCTTGTGTCCCGCATATCGGCCTACATAGTTTTCTCACACATTTAAGTCTAAATAAAACAATGCGTGTAGACCTACAGTATACACTTTGAACCCTATTTAAATACTGCCTGTATGTGAGTAAGCAGCCATTTGCTTTCCGTGTCCTCGTATGTTGGCTCCTTTGGCCTCGGGAAGACACAAGGCAGCGTGTTGTTATTATTGTGCAAATGGGGGTATGTGTCCGTTTATATGGTAAAACGATATTCCAGCATCTGGATTTATTCAAGGCCACTGTGGACTGTTTCTTCTGCTTCCTCACCCTGGGCTGACCTACTGGTGGAATTCATACCCAATCTACCAGGTGCTCCATTCCTCCCCCCACCCCCTTGTACTGAAACCTAGCAGCTGAAAAAGCAAATTGAGTCGTATAGTAGTCATTCATGCACACACACACGTTTTTTGTTTTTCAATATAACCAATTGCAGAAACCACATTTATATTTACATTTTCTGATTTTTTTCTTTTTCTTTTCTTTTATACTTGGGCAATAAAACACATGATGAGGGTGCGATGTTTCACGTCGACCACTAGATGGCAGTGTTAGTGTAAATACCAGTTGTTCTGCTGACGTGCTCTTCAACCAGACGAGCTTCTACTGTTGCATGGAACTTAAGGACACGTTGTGTGTCGATAGCCAAGCTCTGCTGCTAAAACCCGCCACTAATGGCAGAGCTCTATTTGACTATTAGAAGTTTTGTTTTGCTTTGTCCATCTTTGTAGTTTCGTTGATTTTAAAATGTATAAAACCAAGGAGTTATCCCAGTCTTCAATGATGAGTCAGACAAAAGCAGCGGGAAGACGAAAACAAAAGGGCAGAAAATGCATTTCAACATAGAACACAATCAAGTAATATTGTAAATTGTTTTTTCTCTTATGTAACAACAACAATACACTTTTACTATGTTACATATATTTGTTTGATAGATAGCCTATAGAACGTTTTTTATTTATTTCTCAAATATATGCATAACAAATTTACATTTGTGGAAATCTATAGGCCTATATGTAAGTAGCATACGTGCAATTGTGCAGAGCTATTTGACCTATGTTGGTCCACCAAACATATGACTGAAAGGCAAATGTGTGATCGCGTGTTGGCTAGCTGGACAAACTGTCCGCGGGGCGTTCCAGAAGGCGCAGCACAACAGTGACGGGCCACGATGTTATCTCCTCGGTATGGAGAGCCATTTCTCCACCCAAACTGCACACCACCTCTCCAGTTACCAGGCAACCTCCACCCAAACTGCCCGCCACCTATCCAGTTACCAGGCATCATCCACCCAAACTGCACGTCACCTCTCCGGTTACCAGGCAATCTCCACCCAAACTGCACGCCACCTCTCCAGTTACCAGGCAACCTCCACCCAAACTGCACGCCACCTATCCAGGCAACCTCCACCCAAACTGCACGCCGCCTCTCCAGTTACCAGGCAACCTCCACCCAAACTGCACGCCACCTATCCAGTTACCAGGCAACCTCCACCCAAACTGCACGCCACCTATCCAGTTACCAGGCAACCTCCACCCAAAGCACGCCACCTATACATTTATCTGGCAACCTCCACCCAAACTGCACGCCACCTTTCCAGTTACCAGGCAACCTCCACCCAAACTGCACACCACCTCTCCAGTTACCAGGCAACCTCCACCCAAACTGCATGCCACCTATCCAATTACCAGGCAACCTCCACCCAAACTGCTCACCACCTAACCAGTTATCCTGCGCTGCCACCCAGTGGACATTGTGCACCACCCATGGAGCGCAGAGCGCCCTGATTGGACCGCGCGCCCCAGCCAGCCGTAGCGCAGCACCCTCAATTAGCCGTCGTGTGCAGCCGAGCCGAGGCTCACAGGCCAGGCTTGAACATCAGAATGCATCATGGGAGGTTTGTGTTGGTTGGATACGCCGCCATTTTGATAGTTGTAGTAGGTTCATCCAAACTTTGTTAAGCCACACACAACAATGTACCCCTCTATAATCACAGGTTATTTCAAACGTACGAAACAATGACCAAAACACCATTCCTATGCTCATATACTTTCGAAACGAGGGTGGTCACTGCAATGTGTTATAAGATTTATTACGCACCATAAGCCTGCTTCTAGATATAGAGATATAAAAAAGATATAAAAATATAAAAAGTGGAGAGCAGTAAACCTCATGTGATGGTGCGATATAAATAATATAAAGAGGGCGGTAGCGCTGCAGCTGAACTATATCTCAATCATGTTACCACTTATACCAGATAATATATTAAAACAACATCATCAAATATTTAAGGATGGGAATACGTAAAGGGAAGAGGCAGAGGATTAGGTTTAAAAATGTGTGCCCCAGGGGAAAGGGGAGGGGCTGGGGTGGCCCTCCCAAATACTGGAAATCGCAAACTTAGCCAAACAACGGGCATAGTTTGAATCCCAGATAGGCGTGATAAACAAAGGGAGATAAATGATAGTTCCTTTCAAAGCCTTACAGGCCCTATCGCAAAGGAGATACGATCAAGCGTTTATTTTTGATACCTGACAAGAGACATGTGATTAATGAACTGTATTGAGACACAACATTCAAGTCATATCAGGAATGAGTCTGTTGGTTGAATCTGAAAGCAAAGGGAGACTGGTAGTATTCTCAGCATAGTGTCTTTAGACATAACAGGGCTGAAGACAAGAAGAAGACAAGATGGAGAGAGATTTGTCTCATAATGTTTCATACTAACAGGACTCAACCAAGTTAATCATCTTGCACAAATATCTAAAAACATTCTATTTGTTCCCCCCCTATGTTCAGACGCATTAGTTGCAACAGGACAAACATCTCAAATGGTCTTGTGACCTGCTGAATATGCATGTGGATCAAGTGGGATGCATGGATTCTTTAACAATTTGAGACCAGTTTCAGGGTGTTTGGATGTGTTAGCCTTGCAACACCAACGTTAGTCATGGTGGCTACGCTCAGCTGAGCCACTGGTGCCCTCCGGAACACTCCAAAAAAAAAAAAAAAAAATCCCAAACCAAAAAATACAGAAACCTTTGACAGAGTTCTAGCCAAGACCTTAGTTAACATGTCAGTATGCAGCCATCACCGAGGTTAGCAAGTTTATGCTCAAAGATAAAAAAAAAAAAAAAGGGATAGGCAATTAATCGACTGCCGGGTTGGCGTGTCAAAACCCAGATCCACCCCCAGCCAGAACAGAGCGAATCGCCAGTGACTGCCAGGATTTACCTCTTTGAACAAGGCCGTGGCTCGCCAGCTGTGGGGAGGTCATCGACCAGCCCCAAGCCTGCAGAGCTGAAGTGCAGTTCTGGTTGTACAGCCTTGCACAAAATGTGACCTCTTGAGAAATAATTGATTTCCTGTTATAGGTATATAGGCAAAATGGAATACGATGTGATTCTGAGAATCACAGCATATTCCAGAGAACCCCTGAGTTGTTGTCATATGAGAATTAAACTAATATTGGATATTTATGGATGATGCCACAGTGATGAAGACATACACTCTTATTAAACCCCATTGTAACTGTTGCATTTGTGTTTATCGTTAAATGTCTCAAATATGTTATTGCTGATCAGTTTGAGAAGCTAATCAGTTCTTACCTGGCCAATGACCAACCATTCTACCAACTTTGGTGCCAACCCCGCACATTACCTCGCGAGAGACCCTGCCTGTTCACAGACGGTCACAGAAACAAAAAAAACAAACACACGGACATGGACGAAAACACAACCATCACAATATTGCCCATTTCAAGACGAACGCAAAGCGCTCGAAATGAAACAGCATAGAAACAGTTTGTTTTTTCCCCCGGAACCTCTCCCACACTGGGCGTCCACCTGCCTGTGAAGCAGCGTGGCTCTGGGAGACGTGCACGCAGCAAAGCGACGGGCAGAGGTGGCCAAGATTAGCAGCGCAGCGGGAGCCCATCTGCTCTGGTTTGGGGGAGAGAAACGCGGGCTACGCATGGCAGGACGCGGCGGCGGAGAGAGTGTGTCAGCGCTGACGTCGTTCCGCTTTCAGCAAACTGCTTTTATCCGTGCTTCGTTATGCTATTTAACTCCTGACTCATAGCCCTTTGTCTTGTCATTTAGCTCTCTGAATTATATCTGTGTGTGTGTGTGTGTGTTTGTGTGTGTGTGTGTGTGCGTGCGTGCGTGTGCGCGCTCATGGTTGACAAAGGAGGAGTTGGAGAAATTGAAGAGGGACGAGGAAAGAGAACGCGGGTGCCTTCATATTTTTTTCGTCTCCCCCCCAGATGTCAATGTCAGTTGCATTACATCACAAACCGCCATTGTCAGAAGGAACGGAGGAGGAGAGGAACACATGAAAGCCATAGGAAGAAGTGGGTCATTCTAGGCAGTGCATTGGTATGTATGATTGAATGCATAATGGCAGCTGCCAAGGAGGAAAGGACGGCGAGGGTCTCCACAGACACACACACACACACACTCACACTCACACACACTCACACACACACACACACACTCACACACACACACTCGCACTCACACACACACACACACACACACACACACACTCACTCACACACACACACACTCGCACTCACACACTCACACACACACACACTCTCTCACACACACACACACACACACACACTCACACTCACACTCACACACACATACACACACTCACACACTCAGACTCACAGACACACACACACACTCACACACACACAGGTTCACGTGCACACAATCTCAGGACAATTGGTATAAACGAAAAACCCTGTGGTGTTGTGTCATGCGCTGTTTGAACATTTGGGAAAAACCTCTGTCTACGCAGATTTCAAACTTCCTCGCAGAGCATTCATTTGAGCAGTGCACATTCGCAGGGTTTCATGCATGTGACCTCGGCTCTCTAGCTCGTTCTCAAGTGTCCTAGACCCGTAGACCCTGCTAATTGCCTCACTTCCTGTCGGGCCAAGACCCCGATGTTGATAGCTTAATTGTCTGTAGTCATCTGTCTGCCTTTGACTTTATCGATTAACTTTACGCATAAAGGTGTGTGTGTGTGTGTGTGTGTGTTCGCGCGCACGTATGGAAGGCCAAAGACGAGTCATAAACGTGTCTTTAGGCATGCACTTTCTCATCGGTTCACTTTTCTCTTCGGTACGTGCAAATAAAGGCCAAAAGTCTGAACACAGCAAAATGGATGCCTTCAACATACTCACGTTAACAAGGAAGTAATGGCCGCATTTAGACACCAAAATGAAAAGCTAACCTACACAACCGATAACACTGCGTGTTGACAGAACAGTAACGTATAATGTCATACATCTACATACGTTTCAGAGACTGTGGAGAGGTTTGGGTATGAGGTGGTGATGTATCGTCTATGAGCCAACCTTGTCTGTACCATTCGACACTCAGGGGGAGGCGTATATAACCCATGCTACACCATCGCCTTGTAACGGCTGACTCCGCCCCCATGTGGTCAAATACACGCCTTTACGAAACAGGCTAGCGACAAGGAAAAGAAGTTGAGCTATATCGCCAAATGGGCATGACACTTTGTCACTTTGTTGTAATTGTCAGTTATCTCGTGTGGTGGTATTTCTTTATTATGGTGCTAGTTGTTTTGTTGACTTGGGTTTTATTATAGGTTACAATAGCTCTTAGCACATTTGCCCCGGGGATCAACAAATAACCTACTTATCTACCTAGACACACTAAGATTTGCTTTTGCTGTCCCTCTCGTATCTACAAAGCTCTACAGGAGAAACTTTGACTTTATGTGACAGTTCATGAGAAGAAGACAGCTCCTCACTTAGAAATAAACAGACAGATTAGACACCCTGTCCTCCCTCCACATCCTGTTAACAACCCCTCAAACCAGATCCATACTCGCTCTTGCATCATTCCAGTCAGCTGCTGCCGTTGACTGGAATGCACTACAAAAACACCACAAACTGCTCAAATTCATTTCCATCCCGGCCTTCAAAGACACCATCTCAGGCCTTCTTACAGATTCCTGCAACTGCTTCCCCTCCATCTAACCTTCCTCTCAGTCTCCTTTCTCATCTCTATGCCCATACCTGCTGATATTGGCTTAGGCCAATAACAATTTCATGTTAGTGTAATCAATTCCTGTTATTTACCCTGTTTTTATGTTTTCGCCATTGTTGTTTTGCTATAAGTTTATTCTGCTATTTTTGCCTTGTTTATGTCATGTTATGTTATTATGTCTCTCACTGCCCCTTTCCCTTTCCCCCCCAAGAAGCTTGTGCTTTTTGTCAGGCAATCACTGTAAATAAGAACTTGTTCTTAATGATCTGCCTGGTTAAACTGGTTTAACTAAAACAACAGCTTTTGGATGCATAACATTTGGACTTCAATGCACCATAGCTTCATTTAAACGAGGCAGTTGTATGTAGTAAGTGCTTTGCAACTGTGTACACATGTTTGCAGGTCCATATGTGTGTCTGTGCTGTAATGTTTTCCCTGCAATTATTTGGAAATCATATCATTTATTCTCAGTTGGCCAATACTCCCAAATATTCAACCTCAATGGGATTTTGGCCTGGATACCAAAACAATCACGTTATGACACAACTTCAATAAGGAAAATATGAACATATATGAACATATATATATATATATATATATATATATATATATATATATATATAAGATAGACCAGATCAGAATGTATAAATACGCTGTGATTTGACTCTACAGTAGGCCATGAACAACAAAACAAACTGTTAGGCCTCTAGGTTAGGCATCCTGGGCTTCTATAGTCAAATCAAACTATAGGAATAACCTTACCATTGGTTTAAAATAATGGTCTACAAAGCTCGGGCTACTTATTTTTAAGTAAAAACTAGATCAACCAAAATTGGCTATCTCGGCTTAATATATCCCAGTAGGTCACCCATTACAACAAGAATGTGAATAAATATCCTGCAGTCCTCTTTGGTAGCTGTGCAAATCGTTCCAACAAAACCCGTGCTACGTTTCGACGACACATTTAAACGTGTGCGTTTTTGTCAAACGTCTACAGTGAGGCGTGTAGTTTTGACCCTCACGGCCCTCCATAGCGAGGAGGAGGCGTGGGCCCGCATGTGTGCTGACCCCTGTGGTGTTCCATATGGGTGTGTGTGTGCTTTCATCCTTCCATAAGCCAAAATGATTCTGTTTTTTTTTTTTTTTTTGCGGGAAAAAGTCTCGCCCTCGTGTCCCAAATAGTTAAGAGTGCTTCCATTTGGCTTTTATTCACTAATGCATTATTTGTAGTGCATTTGTAGTGCATTAGCATGTAGTTTTTTTTTATTGAGCCGCGTTGGTGACGCAGAACACGACAGCCGTGCATTAAGCCGGTATGGGTGCTACACATGGGTGGTGGGTGAGCCCCCCCCCCCCACCCGCGAACACACACACACACACACACACACACACACACACACACACACACACAGACACACACATACACACACACACATACACACACACACACACACACACACACACACACACACACACACACACACACACACACACACACACACACACACACACAATGTCAATCGCTTTAGGTGTCTTCAAAAACATATACATATATAATTACAATTATTAATATTGGTATTATTATGACTTAATGTTTTTGTCATTTTCAATGCTGTGTTATTAATTTGTTCCACTTGTAATCAACGTTGAAGTTGTAAACATAATTATTCCCCCCCCCCCCCTCATTAAAATGGATGCGTTTTGTTTTCAGACCCACATGTTGTGTCTCTGCAGCCAATCCTTGGGGCTCATTATCAGGTTGTGTTTTTTTTTTTTTACCTCGCGATATCTCATCTTAACTCTTGATCTTTTTTTGTTTTTTACACCTGATACGTGTGGCACACAGATGTTGTGTTTACCATTCCACTGACCCTAAGACACAAAGAAAAACATGTCTTTCTCACCTCTCTCTCGCTCTCGCTCTCTCTCTCTCTCTCTCTCTCTCTCTCTCTCTCTCTCTCTCACCCTTTCTCTCCCTCTCTTTACATAAGAGAAAAAGGCTCAGGTTACATGTCCTCAGTTAGCTGATCAGGGTTAATAGAGATTTCACAGCTGCTGCGGTCAGGGAAAGGATTCTTTATAGAGCAAACATACACCCAACCGAGGCCCCGATGGCTCGTGCACACAGATAACGCGAGCCCCTCTGTGGCTCCGTGTGTGGCGACCACCTTTATTGACCGTGCGCTTGAGGTTGCGTGTGTGCGCCCTGTTTATTCCTCACGTATGTCTGTGAGTGTTTACTTCCGGTTCACGTGACACCGCCGGCAGTGCGCGGCAGTCTTCGGCGCTTGGCGCTTGAATGAATATTCAGGGCGTTTATTTAGTGTTTGTGCTATCGACAGGAGGGAAACAGGACTCGCTGCTTCGTGCCGCACATGGCTTGTAAGCAACAGTCGATCGCGCGCATTGATTAGGACACCGGCTCCTGCATCGCAGGTACCTAATGGCAGTTAAAGTAAGACAGCTTTAAAATATATATAACTCTGTAATAGTAATAATAATGATATTAAGGAATATTAAGAATTAATATTATATTGAATCTCATTCAATGATTTGGTCTTTACCACAGCAATAATGTACAAAATGATCCCCCTGGTTTTAAATGTAGAGATCCAGTCACACATACAGAGGCTGACAAGCACACGGTGATCACCAAGGCTGCATTTATTTTGAAGGGGAATCACCGTCGACGGCAACAATAACATGTGTGCTCTGGAAAACAACTGGTTCAATTAGGCGCGTTGACTGGGAAACATCTGCACCTGTCACGGCCACAGCTGCTGCTGCTGCTGCCCCCCCCCCCATCCCTCCTCCCCGATAGCTGAGGAGAGGGACGAAGCAATGAGTCTGTTGAGTTGACCTCCTCTTCTATAATCTTCCTCCACCTCCTCCTGCTACATCCTTCTCATCCTACTTCTCCTCCTCCTACATCTTCCACCTACTCCCTGCAATTGCCCCCCCCCACACACACACACACACACACTTTCTCATCCAGACACACAAAAACAACCAGCCTCTCGCACTATTCCTGGGCTCCTTGTTTTCCTCTCGCAAAGCGTTGTCCTCCTACACCTTTCCCTCCACTCCTCCAGCCTCTCCTGATAGGGGTGTGTGTCTTTGTGTGTGTTGATGAGGCTGTGAGTGTGTGTCTGCATGTGTGTTGATGATGCTGTGAGTGTGTGTCTGCGTGTGTGTTGATGAGGCTGTGAGTGTGTGTCTGTGTATGTGTTGATCAGGCTGTGATTGTGTGTCTGCGTGTGTGTTGATGAGGCTGTGAGTGTGTGTCTGCGTGTGTGTTGATGAGGCTGTGAGTGTGTGTATGCGCGTGTGCGTTGTAGTTGTGGCGCTGGCAAGGTATTGTTCCATCAGCAAGGCTGTCACCATGGCTACAGTGCTCAGTTCGGTGTCAAAACACGGAGGCACACACACAAACACCCTCTCTCTCAGACTCTCTACACCCCCCCAGCAAACGCATATACACACACACACACAAACACACACCACACACAAACACACACACACAGACACACATACACACACAAACAGATATTAATCATCCAGTCTAGCCAATGTTGTTTATTAATGAATTTATGTATTTATTGATTTTGAATCCATAGGACAGAGCTCATTGGCCTTCCAGACAACAACAGCGTTCAGGTCAGTTCCACTGATAACTGATGTGGTCCAAAGGGCTCCTGATATATAGTTACACATGAAGACATAGCAGAACAAGGGGCAGTCAGCTGACATGGCTTTGCCTGGGGGTTTTCGTCTCCTTCTTTGGGATCTATAAAGTATTTGCTATTGGAGCTATGGTCTCTATTTGCAAACACACACATTTTATCACAAAGAGACATCCATCCACATGATGATTGCTACGCCCCGACGGTACATATCATATTATGTGTATTGTGAGTCTTGCCTGGAAGTGTACATGTTCAAGGTTTTGGATTCATTCAGATGGAGACGAGCCACTTCGGTGAGTCAACTTCACCTGGAATTGGTTTGCCTTCCTGCAGATCCTCACCACAGTCAACAAACAGGTGCTGCTTATGTAGGTTGATTTAGGGCTTGGTTGGTTTTGGTTGGCTTGTTTTTTGTATTATTATTATTATTATTACTATTATTATTATTATTATTATTATTATTATTATTATTATTATTATTATTATTATTATTATTATTATTATTTCGCCACTTGCCACTACACTCTGAGATTGTATGTTGATTTGTGAGTGGATTGTGTGCATTTCCTACCCTGTTATGTCACACCCCTGGGCTAACATAGCAGCAATAATCATGTTTGTCTTTGCAAACTCATTTCAAATTGATTATGTGATTGCAGATACAATCATGTGGAATCAATTTGGGGGTGATAATCTGATCTTTTGCCGTTATTATGATGTCATTATTGTTGCTAAAGGACACTGCAGGCTAATTAGCTTACTGAGATTTGGGGAACGTGTTTCCTGTCATGAATCCTTTTTCCATCCAATATAAAGTCGCTTTAAAATAATGCGCATTACAAAGTTGATGCGACACATGTGATGGAAAAGCGGTTAAGTCGCTTCAACGCTAGCTTTGTCGACTTAATTTATGTCGCTGTTCAGAGGTGGATTGGCGAGAGATAATTCGACATAAATCAGATGGAAAACGGTTAAAGCGACGTAGGAAGTTCGCACATGCGCAGTGCTGTGTTATTATATGCGCGAGAATTCGAATGTTGTGATTTTGTGTCTCACAATTACATAATTTACCTCAGTGAGTGTCACTCATCGGTTTTGCAGAGACTAGTAAACTGACGGTCAGTAAAGGATGACACGTCCACCTCCCACCATAAACTACTCCTTTGGTGCTGCCAGATTACAGGCGATCTGCGACTGCGACGAGTCATCAGGACAGTCATTACGTTCGCGAGTCGCATTCTCCGGGTCACCATCCTTCGTCTGATGACAATTATAGCGGATATTATGTTAATTATTAAAAACACGACACGTATGTTCTCCATTTTGTTTAGTTGAACCGGTAACCAAGGCTATTGTCACGCGCGATAAAGTCTATTTTGCCTTTGACACAAACATTCTAAAAGAGCAACGCAGTGGATGGAAAACGACACAGCGCCCCCTATCTCCCTAGATTAATTTGGTATACAAGCAAAAGTTGTTCTTTTTTAACTATTTCCTCAGATCGACAGATTAGCCTACAGTCACGATTGAGTGAGCCTGTGAAGCCCTTTGAGACTCCGTCTAACAAACATGAGACTAAAACTTACCTTTTATCATGGCTGGGACACCACTTGTGGTCAGTCACCCTTTGCCCTCCAAAATATTGCGTGAATGTTAAAGTGATGGTTCGGAGTAAAATTCACCCTGAGGTAATTTCCACCAATATTCCAGCCAAATACCCCCTCAGATGCATTTTTAGCGACGGTCAATATTTATCAAGTTTAGGGGAATAAGCCGAATGGCTTAGCATTGGAGTGTCCGGTACTGTGTGTATATCTCGTAAATTACCCCACTAATAATGCATGGATTGTTACCCAACTTCTGTAGTAGTACATATATGGTCTGTACTCACAAAACGAGGCATTTTAAAGTTTGTAAGTACGCCAGGAGTTTATTTAAAAGAGCACTTGTCTGATAGCTTCAACTAGCTGTTGCTAAGGCTACCGCTGCGTCGACGTCTCTTCCGTCTTTCCGGATAAGTTCGTAAAAGTCCTCTTCAAAACTCACAAGTGTAAGGAAAAGGTTAGTGAATTCAAAACTCCATCGAAATGTATTGACAACTGGAATAATTGAATACTCAAAATTAGATGGAGTGTTGAATTCACTAACTTTTTCCTTACACTTGTGAGTTTTGAAGAGGACTTTTACGAACTTATCCGGAAAGACAGAAGAGACGTCGACGCAGCGGTAGCCTTAGCAACAGCTAGTTGAAGCTATCAGAAAAGTGCTCTTTTAAATAAACTCCTGGTGTACTTACAAACTTTAAAATGCCTCGTTTTGTGAGTACAGACCATATATGTACTACTACAGAAGTTGGGTAACAATCCATGCATTATTAGTGGTAATTTACGAGATATACACACAGTACCGGACACTCCAATACTAAGCCATTCGGCTGATACCCCTAAACTTGATAAATATTGTCGCTAAAAATGCATCTGAGGGGGTATTTGGCTGGATTATTGGTGGAAATTACCTCAGGGTGTATTTTACTCCGAACCATCACTTTAAGATGAGACCTGCTGAGACCATCATCACGCACATACAAGGGATTCCCACCAGCTACTGCACGGGCGGATGTGTGCAACGGATGTGAAATTCACACACTAACCACACACGTGTGTACAAACGAGAGAGAGAGAGAGAGAGAGAGAGAGAGAGAGAGAGAGAGAGAGAGAGAGAGAGAGAGAGAGAGAGAGAGAGAGAGAGAGAGAGAGAGAGAAAGAAAGAGAGAGAGAAAGAGAGAGACAGCAAGAGAGAGAGAGAGAGAGAGAGACAGCAAGAGAGAGAGAGAGAGAGAGAGAGAGAGAGAGAGAGAGAGAGAGAGAGAGAGAGAGAGAGAGAAAGAGAGCAAACTTTCAAGTAATTTGGTGGGAAAATTGTTCCCTTTGAGTTTCTAAGGGCCTACCTGTGTCTCTGCGTGTGTGTGTGTGTGTGTGTGTGTGTGTGGTTAAAAAATCCAGAGAGCGGAGAGCAGTATTGGTGAAGTGTTAATGTTCTTTGTTTGTGAAGATTGCGGATTGAGTTTCCATCGTCCTTCGCAAACGGTGCCACCAGCCGTTTCACAGAATTGACTCAAATATTTCCATTAGCGCACTGGATTCATTCAGCCGACAAAGGCGTCTGCTTCCTGTTTTTAACTTTTCATTGATGAAGTCAGCCGCCAGCCTTTACCACTTCACCGTCTTTATCTATCTGACTGAATAACCGTTGGACTTTAGATAGTCATAGTTGTTAGTCACTTGTTTTTATAGCCACTTCACACATGTCTTTATTTGCTTGTTTATGTGTTGGTTTTGTTTTTCTTTCTCTCTGTTTTCTTCTGTCACTTGCCTGTCTCTCTTTTGTACCCCGCAGGGGGCAAGACAGTCACAATACAATGACAATAGCAGCTTTACCTGTTATTGTTATGGATGTCTTCGTTTTTCAATCCTTTAAACTTTAATAAATTCAATGCTATAGCTCCGTGGGCAATTGTGGCTGTGTGTGTGTATGTGTGTGCGAGAGAGAGAGAGAGAGAGAGAGAGAGAGAGAGAGAGAGAGAGAGAGAGAGAGAGAGAGAGAGAGAGTGTGACAGAGAAAGACACACAGACACAGACACACACACACACAAACACAGGTACAGAGTACCGCGCAGACGAGCGTCCTTGCACGCACACACACTGGAGCCGTGAGTGTCGATCGCCGATACAGAAATTTCTGGCCCTTCCAATGTGTTTCACCGAGATCTGCGGCACAGAGAAGTCATCCAAATACGAGGCTTTCATTACCTAGTTAATTCCCCTCGCTAATGAGAGGCTTGTTTATCTAGCAAGGGTGATTAGATGGATCACTTAACTCTGATTAGACCCTTGGCCGTTAATCAGCCATTAGGATGCAGGCTAAGGACATGTTCCCATGCCTTTGCCAGGTTGAACACAGCTGTTCAGGGGCTGATTGTGGCCCACAATTCTCCCTTCAGCTCAAAACATGCAGCATGTGTATAATACGATGTTCAGGTATATTGAATTAGGTTTCCTTCAGCTCCTACTACGGTTATAAATGAATGATCTGGTGAGCGAAGGGGCGGGGGCGGAGGGGGGGGGTAAAGTAAAATGTGTGGGCGGGTTAAATGAGGTCTTAAAACATTTACATATAAGAAGTGCTGCTTTAAAGGGCCTCAGGTGCTTTAAAAAAATCTAGGCAAAAAAAACAAACAAAGAAATGAAACTAAACACAGTCCCGCTGGGGAAGAGAGGAGAGCACCCAGTCACCACAGGAGGTTCCTGCAGAGATTGAGGGTGGTCCACTCGTCATGTCGAGATGTTCTTCACTGCCGTCAGCGTCGCGCGGAGCGGCTAATCATTTCCCTGTCTTCCCGTGCATTCATTGCACGTATTAAAACGAACCCTCGGAGGAACATGATGTCAACGCCACCATAGGTAGCCGCTCACACCTCATTACATCATACCGAGAGGTGAACGAAAGAACACGACTTCCTGCGTCTGGTGAGGAGTCCAGAATGGTTTCATAACATCTGCGTGGACGATGATGCCCCCCCGTGAGTGTGTGTGTACACACGAGTATACTGAGTGTGCCTTCCACCCTGGTACAGGTAGCTAGACATGCAAACGGACGTAGGCCTACGCAACGCAACCACCCAGCTACACGCTCGATGCTAAACGGTGGCTAAAGCGACTAGAACAGGCTATAGCGAGCGACACGCCGCGACCGTAACAACGGCTTCGGTGAGACGGTGTGTGGAACACGGCAGTGGAACACGCCAGCGTTGTGTCTGGGTGAAAAGTTTAAAGACCATCATCGTCACCAGCTGCCAGTTTGTCTTTGCGGGGGGAAGTTATAGTAATCCTGGAGATTATCCCATTCAGTGACACCGAGGTGACGGGTGTTCACATCTGGGCCTGTGCACAACAAAGCCCTTACGCATCCCCCTGGGGAAAAAAAGACAAATAAGCCGCTGCCTCTCCATTTTGTGTTGACAACTTCAGTCAGTCCACTAAATGCCAAACATCCTGCTCTTACCAAACCATACTCTTTTACTAAATGTGCTGTTCTTGCAACAAGCAACCAACAATGTAATGTGTTATTTAATCCACAGAAAAAAAAGGGACAGCAATGTTGATATGCTGCTGCACTCTGAACGCGCACAGCCTGTGTACAGCATGTATGTGTACCGCCTGTGAATTCTATGCCCGCATGTGTGCATGAAAACACGCTACAGCGGTGGTGCACTCTGGGTGACCAGTGGCCCAGCAATCAGAGCTCAATGATCTAATTTAGCTGTGTTTGTGCATGCGTGTGTACCTGTGTGTGTGTGTGTGTGTGTGTGTGTGTGTGCCTGTGTATGCATGGATGGATGGAAGCAGAGAGGAACTGTGTAGTGCTGTTGTACGTATATGTGTAGAGATCAAAGTAAATCACAAAAGGGTGGGGGTGGGGGGGGCAGACAGACAGACAAACAGATAAAACACGTCCTTGATGTCTTGTGAAGATGGAAGGATGGAGCTGTGTGTTAATGCGTTGAGTCTCAAGCAAACAGCAATGGTAACGCTATTGTCTTTTAACACAATTAACACTATTGTCCCTGCCGTAAACATATATATATATACACAATATATCAATCCTGTATATCAATAAAATCCTGACAAATGACCCTTAATGTTATTTATTAAACCGAGTGTAACATATAGACCCCTCCGACTTACATTTGAGTTAATTCAGGCACTCACAGGGGTGTTAAACACACACACACACACACACAGAGTGCAACAGATCACTCCGCACACTAATGTTGTATGCTGAGCTGCGTTCATATCCGTGTCAAATCACCGGCGACACGCGTGTGCACGTGCACGTCTTTCTTCTGTCCGTCCAAAGGGTTCTGAGAAGAATGCGACCTAGTTCTACAATGGGGCCGTCTGCTCCACATCAAACGTGGTAACGACACGTATCTGGTCATCAGCTAGTGGGAGCGCGCGGTCCCCGGGCCGACACGGCGACAAGTCTTCCCCCTGCTGCGGGGCCAGCCGAGGCAGCAGGTTCCTCTTTCAGCGCGCTGACCTTCTCCGAGAGGAGGCCACCCGGCGTGGGCTGAACGCGAGCTAACCAACCTGGCGCCAGGTGACGAGTCACCGGTGAACCCATGAAAACCCAGGAACCTGAACGGATTAGCGGATTAGCGACGGGTGACCTGGTGACACTATAGGTCAGCTCCAGGGAAGGGAAAAAAAAACAAAACGACCATCATGTTTACAAGGAAGTGTAGGCACTGAGCCAGATTACATGCTCATTATCTATCTAGATAGCTAGCTCTCTATTTATCTTCCTACCTACCTACCTATCTGCTTCTCCAATGATTTATCTTTCTATCTAGATCTATGGATCTAAATCAAAAAGAGCTAACTGGCATGGACAATAAACATGGACATTGCCAAAGCAGTTAAAAAATTAAACAAAGGAGGAATTTTAAAGTACGACCAAAAGGTAATAAGCAAAGTGAAATATCTATTACCAGCACGTATACAAGTATAGTACATCACTCCTGGAACGGGGCCAAATAGGCTTTACACTTCTCCATGAGCATTATGGCGGTACAATGTAGAGACATAATTATCGGACAGAGGTACAAAAGCTCCAGATATTAAATACTATGGAAAGATCACCCATGAAAATATATCTAAAACGATGAATATACAGATAAAGTTGTTACGCAGCTTGTTTGTGCAATTTAGTGGGGCAGCAGTGCAATAGTAATATTTACTATTTAGAATCTAGACAGTATATCTTCGATAGATCTAGATTCTAGATAGTGTATGTTAGATAGTTCTAGATAGTATATGTTAGATAGATCTAGATTCTAGATAGTATATGTTAGATAGATCTAGATTCCAGATCTATCTCTTAATCTACCTATATATCTAACTATCTCTCGTTCTATCTGTATACATCTACCTATGTATCCTGTCCTTTCTCTTCCCCTTCGCCATGCCCCAGTGTGCTCCACGGCCACACAGTGAGAGTGTATGCCTGTGCGTTAGTCACCATGCCATTAATATTTCAAAGCCAAGAGGATACCCAAGGTCCATGTCAGAAGGCTTTTGCTGCATGAGTGCATCCCTATGCATCGCAGCCGGGCCAATGGGCGGCTGCTGCGCGGCTTCCCCGCATGCCCTCATTACTTCCATAATGCCGGAGAACTCTGGGAGCTTATGGCACCGCGGCAACACCATGTCACCACTGTTCACTCACTAGTTGGCTGAGGTCTATTGTCTGTCTATCAGCCCGCCTGCCTGCCTGCCTGTCTGTCTGCCTGCCTCTCTGTCCATCCATCCATCCCTCCGTCTGTCTGCCTGCCTGTTTGTCAGCCTGTCTATCCACCCCACAACTCCCCTGGCTCTCTCTCTCTCTCTCTAGCTATATCTGTCTGAACGTAATATTTCTCATGTTTATAATAACCTAATGCTGACTAGTAGTTTATGTCAAATAAACCCTTGTTGCTACCAAACCGCGCATGTTTGTGTTTGTATCTGAACAAGAGCTATGTGCCCAGTTAAGTGTCCAAGGGATTTTTGCTGATAAATTGCCATAATGATGGAAAGGATATGAAAATGCAAATATACTGCATGGACATCATGAATATTAAAAAAAGGTAACTATGTATCTTCATTATTACAACCATAACTTTGTGTATGCATGTGTGATTATATGTGTGTGTGTGTGTGGGTTTCTGTCTTCCGCATTTGCCCATGTGTGTTTATATATATACACACACACACATACAGTCATACTGTATGTATATGGTCACAGCAGGGACGACAATAATGTTAATAGTGTTAAAGACAATAGTGTTACCATTGCTGTTTGCTCGACACTCAACGCATTAACACACGGCTCCATCTTCAAATATATATACATACTGTGTGTGTGTTTGTGTGTGTAGTGGCTCCTCCATATGTTGCTAATGACTACCTTATTTCCAACAGAGAGCTAGCACGAGAGAGAAATACTGGTCCTTATCTCTGTATTCATAAATATGCAGTAATCAGCAGTCAATCAAGCTAGTAATCAATTTGGCATAGAGACATGTTTACTTCAAACTAATTACACATGGGAATATTGATGGCTTTCCATTGAACACAAGCATAGCTGGAAATTATCCTGCAGAAGCAGAATTACTTTCCTATGTAGTTTGTTCCTTCCACATTATGACGATTAAGGTTTTGCATTTTATTACACATCAGGAAATGTCAATGTCTAAATTTGACTACCGTGACGGACATTACATGTATATTTGAGGAGTATTTTATTACGTCCACGTGAAATGAAACTATGAAATGTAACCTAAAACTACAACACATCAAATTGTGCACGCACACACACACACGTTCTCGAACCAAATGTTATAATACTCTTCTCTTACTATCTTAGTGGCGACTATGGGCACCAGTCATTACCCAATATTTAAAACTTGCCATGTACCCTTGGTTGTGTTTTGAGAACAGTGTGGTTTGCTCTGGGCCCTGAGGGAGCTCAAGTCTCTCTCTAGCCATGCTAACGCTAATGAGACCGCCACATGCACAGGACACACTGGGCTAGCTGCTAATCACACGCTTAGCATGGAGGTCTGCGACTCTCTCCCCCCACCCCATCTCTCTTATGTGCTCGCCTGCCTCTGTCCTCCCTGTTAGAAATAAATAAATAAATAAATAAATAAAAATCTATGTCTCTAGCATTTCCCTCTCATCTCTACCTTTTTCATCATTGGCTCGTCTGCTTGATGATGGAAAGGTTGGCTGGGTTTCTCTCGGTGTGGTTGTTTGTCAACCGACCACTGTGGCCTTTCTCTGAGCTCCCTTGGTCCTCTGCACCAGCCTCAGTCAATCCTGAGTCAGGGCACACTTATGAACAGCCATTGCCAGGGAGCAACGACCAGGCCAAATAGGATAACGTAATAACAAGGACATTTGCATTTTTATGTGTGCTAATCGTTTTACATAAAATAAATGTATTGCCTTAAACGTTAAAAGGGTGACTTGTGTGTGCATAATGTAGGCCTTGTCTACCTACATCTGCTATACTCCTGGGCAGGTTGGGGGGAATGTGCACAGTAGGCCTATCATTTGCTCACATGCTCCTTTCATGTACATTCTAAATTATAATTGTAGTCGTCCTTTAGTGCGCCAATGTGTCACTGCTTTATTTTCGTTTTTGGCACAGCATGTAGCGTTATACATTGAAGCAAATCCCCTTGAAGACCAACTGCCAGTTCCTCAGTAGACAAATAAGACGGAGAGGCGGCCACGGCCTGCAGTGCGCATGGCAACTCGTATCTTGAGAAATGTGTAAACTTTTTGACTCACTTATTATATAGGTGAGCGTAAAAAAACACAAAAAAACAAAAACCCAACACCACCACTCGGGGCTGGACAGTGTACAACACCCACCGACATTTTGGAAGTCGACGTTTAGTTGAAACCGCGCCTCTGGGCTGGAGTCGCCTGGCTGCGTTGAGTCGGACTCTGGTTTATTTCCAGAGCGCGCTGACTGTCCGTCAACTCGAACCTCCGGCCGTCTGGAGAGCACGGCGCTGCGCCACTCGGTTCCGCACCGGGGCTGTGCTGCTTTTCTACCGCTGGGGCTCTCCAACTTTAAAAAGTCGGTCGCATGGGCACGACAAATATTATGTTTTTAAGTGGGCAGTGTGTGTCGACGCGGACAGCGAGGGAGGACGTTGCCAATCGTGGAATGTGCACGTCAAAGTTTGGATAACGGAGCCTTAAATTTGACTGTGTGTTTCGCGTCCAGCCAACAGTCCGTCCTATCTGCCCTCCTCTGTGTGGGTCCGCATTAAGAGCGCCTGCACTCGGATCATGTACCGCCAGGGCTCCAGCTGAACCGAGCAGGGGGGGGGTGGGGTGGGGTGGTGGAGGTTGTTGTCTTCTAGCTAGCAGGCTAAAAAACCCTGTAACCTCGAAGGAGAGATTAAATCAAGTTGCAAGCTAACGCTAGCTACCGTAGCATGGGGCTGCTGCTGTGTGGAGACTGTTAGCCCCCGACGTCCGCAGCGCTGCAACCACTGGCAGCATTAAGAAACAACTACAACACACCGCCTCGCTTTCAACATGGGACAGCTTTTTTTACACGTCCACTTCAGAGTCCTGACATGGCTCGAGGACGGCCGTGATCACGAAAGCCACTCGTCTTAAGTGTCGTTTTTCGACAAACAATTCCGACACCTCTAATTTGGCGCGGACGCAGTTGAGCTTTTTTGACAGAATCGCGAGTTTGAGCAGAAAAAGGGGCGTTCACCGCTAAGTGTCAAACTAGCAGCCCTGCCCTGCCCGAGTTTGCGATCGTGTACGGCAGCCAGCAGGCTATATTATGTAACTTAAACACAAACTTGGGTTTTTTTTCGTGTAGCGCGCACCCGCATTTCAACATTGCTTCATGCCGGAGTATTTTAACCGCCAGGGAATTAATCACTTTTGTTCTACATGTGATCTACTTCAAAAGTTGTAGGCACAGTAAGGTAGAATACGCTCATAGACGACCGTGCGATTCTGGCGATTGCCTTTTCTTTTGGATGTTTTTTCTTTTTCACACTGAAAAGGGCGCTAGAAGGCGTCATGGATATTCATCGACTCTAACAAGGGACCATGTTTATTAATATGATGAGATTGGCTGGATATTACTAGATTGGAGTCTTTATCAAAGTTGGGAGACGGACGATGGCCTAACCAGCGCACAGGAGCGCTGCTTTCTCACCCCAGGTACGCCTCTGTAGGTTTCCCATGTATTCTCTCCCCATACAGGCTGCTCACGTCTAGTCTGATATAAAGGGCTTTAGTTGGAGTAGGCCACTGGATAGACGTCTATTTTTCAGTTCGCTTTCATGTGTGTGCCAGTGTAAATATTTGACAGACCACCGTTAACGACACCCCCCCCCCCCCCCCCCCCCCCCCCTTAAAGTTGTACAACGTGTGAAGAAACTTGATGGGGGGGGGGGAGAAAAAAAAACTGTTGTTGGTTACAATGTTATTATAAGATTCTCGCTGGATGTGTGCAGTTTGCCATAGCAGCCAACAGGTTGCACTAATGGTGCGCTCTGCGTAGCCGGAGTGTACAGTAGAGACTACAGTAAGGGGGAGTGGATGACATGTTAGTCAGGAGAGGTCGGCGATAATCTATAGCCAGTTGTGCCAATCCACTGAGACGAGACGAGCTACTGGCTGGCCGAGGCTCCATTTTGATCATTCTCATGTGGATTATGAATGCGGACCCGAAACGCCAATTGACGTTGTTCACTTAAGTGCGAAACATTGTTTTTACATTGTGAAGCGCTCGAGTGTGCGTTTCTTTCAAGACTAGGGACTAACGCTGTTTGTTGTTTCAGAAGTTAACATTCGTCACTCAAGAATTCACATTTTTTATCAAAGTTTTTAAAATGGGTGAGTTATGATCATTTTCGGGATAAGACTTGCTGTAGGCCGTATAGACATATAACACGATATCCGTGTGTGCGTCTTACGCTGTCTGGTTAACCGAATGCATTCCGTCATTTTCGACACGTTACATGACACGATCGGTTGAAAACAGCGCTTTTTTAAAAGAACGATCGTGGCTTCTAGTGGGTTTACTGGCTGTCGTCGAGACTGCGTTTTTGATGCAGAGCTGCTGTCACGTAGCCTAGTTTAGTACATCACCGAACTGGACCGATCACGCTATTGCCCAGAGAGATATGTCACATTGTGTGCAATGTTGCTGGTACTTTTTGTGGAGGCTCAATGCATTACAAGTTTTATGGAGGAATAGTTCGCAACACAAGCTCAGCCTGGGCATGCCTTGAGTAAATCAAGCGCTGTTCCACTCCTAAGTCGCACTGAACTGAGACCCATGGCGGTAGTGGTGGTGGTGGTATTATCCAGGGCAGCCCCACTTGTTGCTGAAGCTCTTTCCTATTGCTGTTGTCATCCCCCCCCCGCCCCCCCATTAGTAGGCTACCCTTAATGCAGGCAGCATCGCGCGTTTACAAAAGCCCAGGTTACATTTCGAAATAGTAGACTTACGATTGATAGTAGAGAACACTATAATTGCAACTGATTTACTAGGTTTCCCGTTTACTTTTCAATGTATGTGTGCACAGCGAAGTAGGTGCGTGTGCAGTATAAGGTTTCAATATATATATATATTTTTAAATCTGGGCTGACATCAAAAGAAACAATTTGTTTGTTTGATCGTTTTTGTGGTTGGATCTAATTTGACCGCCGTTAGTTCGAGTTTTATTTGCGTGTGCTCCATCTGGGAAGGAGCACGTCAATCTAGATTACAAATGTATTTTTCTTGTCATAGTCAAGCAAGCTCTTTTCTGTCCACCTATGAGTTGGCCAGCTGTTTGCTGGCTGCATCACATCATGTCACCCACCACCCTTTCCTATCATAACCTTTTCTTCTTCCACCCCCCCCCCCCCCCCCCCCCCCCCACACTCCCACACACACACACACACACCACCTGTGTCAGGATCAAGAGATGGATCAGGGTGGACTGAAGCGTAGCGGTAATCGAGACGACGGATTGACATTCAGGCCGACGGGCGAGTTAGACGTAGGAGGAGGAGGAGGAGGAGGAGGAGGAAGAGGAGGAGGAGGAGGAGGGCCGCTTCACTCCGCCATGCACCTGCCTGCACCCAGGGAGACTCCTAACGGAAACGCCCAGGGCGGTGGCATCGTGGCGGGGGAGGGCTCCACCATGAAGGAGGGCAAAGCCATGGGAATACAGAAACAACAGCAGCAGCAGCAGCAGCAGCAGCATCAACAGCATCAACAGCAGCATCAACAGGAGCAGCACAACATCGATGTGTTCAACATGGAGGGGAACCTGTCCTTCCTGGAGCAGAGCATCGCCGACCTGGACCGCATGTCCACCTCGCACGTCATCAGCACATCCAGCGGGTCCATCCTGGGCAACCTGCCGCTGCCCAACCTCTTCTCCATGCAGCACGTCAAGCAGGAAGTGGATTTCTGCCTGGAGAAGGACCTGGCCACTTACTGCGGACCGCTGGGACACGTGGGCCTCTGCGGCCAATTGGACGGCGGCGTCGGCGGCGGCGGCCCCCTGATCGAGGACAACCAGATCTGGAACGACCTGGAGCTCACTGGCTCCCTGCCGGACATCAGCGAGTTTGAGTTGGAGGGCGAGGTGGCGCACCTGGATAACGTGCTGCACGAGGGCGGAGGCGGCGGCGGCGGCGGGGGGCTAATGGAGGGCCGCCCCTGCGTAGCGGAGATGTGTCCCGGGTCGAACGGCACGGGGCAGCAGCAGCAGCAGCGGCAGCACCACCAGCAGCACCACCAGCATCAGCTCCCCAATCCCTTCCCCCCACTGGGCGCGGGTCAGAACCAGCACCCGCCCTCGCTGCAGCACCCGCCCTCGCTGCAGCGGGGCCGGCCCCAGCAGCAGGCGGTGGCCCCGCCCCCCCTCCTCGCCGGCGTGGTGATCAAGGAGGAGAAGGACGTGGCAGAGGACGACTCGTTCGTCCGCCTCTGCACCCCCGGCGTGGTCAAGCAGGAGAAGCTGGACGCCGGCGAGCGCTGCCAGGCCTCCTGTCTCCAGGGCAGGCTGGGCCCCCTGCAGGGGGCAGGGGGGGTCGCCACCACCACCACCACCAGCACCACCACCGCCAACAACAACAACAACAATGGCGGCAGCGGCGCCGCACACCCCTCGCCCAGGGACGGCGCCAGGGGGCCCGCGTTCGACTACAGCGCCGCCGCCGCCGCCGCCGCCGGGGGGCCGCCGGAGCAGAAGCCCTTCGACATGTACGCCAACCTGCCCCTGGTGGGGGCCGGCTGGGCCAGGGGGAACGGGTACGGGGAGGGCTCCTCCGTCATGGGGCGCTGCAGCGACGGGCTCCCCGCCAGCTCCACCGGCCTGGCTGTCTTCCCCCTCGGCTTCCCCAGGTAGGTGTCCAGCAGCCTGGCTGCTCTGCGGCTCCCTTACCCCCTTTGAGGCTTTTTTAGGTTGTTTTTTATTTTATTTTTTATCAGTGGCATGATTGCATTCAATGTATCCTCTGGTGTTCTGGCATTCTGATTCATTTCTGGCAGAATAGCAAATAGTCGATAATCTATGATGTTGCGTGCAGAGGGAACGTTTTTACGCCAATGCAGTTGATCACGTTAAAGACCTTGGGTGGGAGTTGCCCGAGCAACTGCGCTTTCAAGACGACTGAAAAGGCGTGCGTTGTTTTCGTGGGGAACCTCATGTGGCTCTGAATTAGTTTCCTTGTCAGATTAAGGATCGGCCAAATTGGCTCCAGTGTTTCAGGTGGCTGCTCTCCATGTTAATTGCATGCAGGCGTCTTAAAGGGGTGGGACTACTCTTCTTTGTTAATTACAGTACCTTTTATACTCGTTAAAGTTGGCACGTCAGCGGTGATTGATGTGTTTGCAACAGTTGTAATTACAACAGTGCAAAGGCGGTGACATTTTCCAGTGTCGTGACCCGATCACTTGATGTGGAACTCCTGGAACGCCTTTCACATGTGTTGTTGTTGCTTGTTATTGTCCTATTGGTGTATGATGTCACGTCTGCATTGTTGTGATCATGCCAATACCATGTTCTGTAACCCAGACAACCAGATCAGTCAGTAAGATGTAGCACTGTTCTGAATGAACAGATCATGTTGCTTGAGTTTCTCTTTTGTCATTTTGTTTTTACATATACATATACAGATTAAGATGATTTAAGTAGTGATGGCTGAACCACAATCCTAAATGGGCGATTTTTTTCCTCTGGAAACCCTGGAAAACTTGCTCAAGGACATTGAGGCGGCAGTCCTGCCTGTGCTGTCCTCATTTGCTCGCAGGTCCCCTGAAAGGGAAGCGAGCGAGACTCTGGGACAGGGCGTCTCATCCGCCGCTCTGCCACTGTGGTGCACGATGCAAATGCGGGCGGGGTGATGTCATTATGTCTGTTTTCGGCCTTTGTGAAGTGCCTTCCGTGCGAATGTTGGAGCGTGCGTCATGTGTAGCAAACAGCAAACTGCATAATGAGGCTGTGAAATACCCTTTATTCAGACACTGTTTTGGGGCGACTCCGAGTTTGCGAATGCAAAACCCATGCAAATGTAGCCTCGTTTGTAAACTGTATTTGGGTTTATAACACCCAGATGCTCATTGTACTGTTAAAAGTAATTAGCTACAATGCAAACAGACTGTAGAAATAAAGAGTTATGATGATATGCAAATGTACATAATAAACTGCTGCTCTGGGACACACACAAAGGACGAGGACCAACACTGATGCTTGTCTGTCAGGAACGGCTGCGGCCAAACCCACAGAGACACATACGTGTGTATATCAAGAGTCAACATGGCCTTGCTGCAAAGGCAACGTGCATGATGTGGAGGGTGACAATGGTGTCGTGTGCTGGAGTGGGGGGGGGGGGGGTCTGGGGTAATGATGAGAGGGGATGTCCGTTATGCCCCCCCCCCCCCCCGCTGGCCGGCCCGCTCCAGGCTTGTAGTTGGGTGGATGGGTGGGGGGGGCTGCGGTAGCTAATGCTATCCTGTGTAGCGGGCTAGCGGCACTGTTGGCATTGCTCCACGGGAGTGCTTGATGGTGGCGGGTGTAACGGGGGGGGGCCGCGCACCAATCAAACGACCCGAAGAAATACCGAATGTCTGGTTGAGCTCACCTGCGACGGTCCAAACGAGCCGTCCATTACACTTCAATAACACTTCAATGAAGCCCATTTTGTCATTTTAAGGCCATTTTAGGACTGAAATCCTAACCGTTGTGAATGGTCAATTATCATGAGTGTTTTCAGAGGAGCGCTACAAGGAGAGCAGGGCAGAGTTGCTCAGGGTTAACTCGAAGACTCCCCGGAGTCTTTAACGGTAACCAGAACCTATGGGAAGAATACACTCTCTCTCTCTCCTCTCTCTCTCGCTCTCTCGCTCTCTCGCTCTCTCGCTCTCTCTCTCTCCAGCATAGCTTCAGAAAGGAGGGGACGAGTATGATTATTGCCGCGCATGAACGGCACAGCAGCTGTCCAGATGTCTTAAGTGTGCTTTACTCTTCACGTTTATATCATTGTGAACATGTCATTGTGAATCCCCCCCCCCCCCCCCGCCTTGTTTCCCCCCCTGGGCCCGCTCATTGTAGCGGTTGTGGCCTTGAGCCTCACTCGGGCCGAAATGTTTACCTTATTATTATGTTGTTTTTTTTTTGTTGTGTGTTTTAGCTTCACCTTTTGCCGCCGTGGGCGTTGTTCCTTCTGAGTTGGTTGTTTGCCTAACCTTTAGGGTTGTTGGACGGCTATGGAAGTGCTTTGGAAGATCCTTCGGTGTTGGCCTCTGTGTGTCTCCAGACAGGGAGAAGTCTGGGGAACGGGAAAGCACCGTTGTTTAGTTTTTTTTTCTTCTTCTTCTTCTCAGCAGTACAGTAGAAATGTGCTTCATGTCTGAGAATTCATTTGTGGCTCATTAGAGGATTATCTCCCTTTTTTTATTTATTTATTCATTTTTCTCGAAGGAAAGAGGAATTGATCCAAAGACTCGGTAGACAACGCTGTTATGTTATGTTATATGTTATGTTATGTTATGTGTGCACGTGGATCATGCGGGTCCGGGCTGCAAACAAAATGAGAAGAGATCCCACATTCGGATCGGCTCTCCACTGCTGTGGATGGGATTAGCTCCTGATGACTGCCTGATGACTGTGTGCCGGTGTGTCCCGCCTGCGGCCGGCCCCTGGTTGGTCTCTCATGAGGGGGGGGGGGGGGGGCTGCCGCTCAGTGCCACTCAAACACCTGGCCTGCTCACCTGGGGGCCCCCCCTCCGGACCACCAGCTCACGCTGCCGTAAAAGGGGGCGAGCAGAGTCGATTCAGGCCGTGTCAGTATTTGCACTCACTGCGTGTGTCTCGCCACGGCTGCCGCCATTTCTACAGCACAGCTTCGCTCTGGTTGTTGTTGTTGTTGTTGTTGTCGTCATTGTTGTTGTTGTATAAAAAAAAAAAAAGAACCAAACTCCCGAGCAGTGAACTCGACGGCTGGCCGCCACCCCCCTCGTCTGTGTTCCTGTGGTTGGTTATCCTCGAGGATCTCTTTTGATTTCCCTCCTCTTGTCTCCTTTATGTAGGCCAGCTCGCCACCAACGTGGCTTTTTGTGAGCTCTTTGATGTTTCCCCCCCCCCCCCCCCCCCCCCCCCCACGATTTTGCTTTAATTGCCTCACTGCACGCTTCTCATGCCAACACATGAACACGCGTTCCGCGAACCGGCCAAACGCACGTCGTCGCCACTGTGCGCTGACCGCTCGCACAGTTCTGTGTCGTGCGTGGAAGTTGTACAGTAACGGGGCCCGTCACAGCCAGTAAGAACTATATGAGCCCCATTGCCATGTTAGGGCCCGGGGGTGGGGGGGTGGTTACTGTAAGGGGGTGGATTCTCTGTTATTTTTTTTATTGCGGTCTCTAACAAGGAAATGGTGGGAGGGCTCTTATGAAGCTGTCACGTTACATCATGTACTACTCGTGCCTTTTGAAACAAACAAGAGGGCCACAGAATAACCTTTATGGCGCAGTGTTCATGATTCACGCTCCTCCATACGCGTTGTTTATTTGGGTTAACGTTGCTGATAAGTTTCTTGATAAATAATCCATCATCGCGGGGAGCTGACGAGGGCTCTCGTTTGTTGTTGTTTAGTTTTTTTTTTTTTTTCAGTCTCTGGTGTGTCACTGCTTCCCTCTCGTCGTGGTGCTTCTGTGTTTGTTTGCTTCCGTGCTTTCGGCGGTGTGTTGCCAGTGTCTGACTTTAGGTTTGCAAGTCATATGAG